>LKTO01000231.1:0-75774 GCA_001399465.1 Hymenoscyphus scutula
CCTCTCCTCCCTTTCCCCCCCCCCCCCAAATCGCCCCCATCCATTCATCCTCCCTCAAACCCCAAAAGTTCCTAACCCAGCCTCCGTTATTTTTTTTGCACCACCTTCCTAACCTGCACTGCTCTGCTCTGCCCCCCCCCCCCCCCCCCCCCCACCGCTCTTCTGGTGTCACCCTTCTACCTCCCCACCCCCAAATCCGTTCTCTTTTCATCATCCCGCTGCCACTCATCTCCCACCTTTCCTGATCAATCATTAATACCCAAATCCAGCTATTGACGTTCGTCGCGAAAGAGAAAAAAAAAGATCCGACATCCGACATACCTTTCCCCCAGGAATAGCTCCGCCTATCATCTTCGTCTCACACCACCCGGCTCACCTACCACCCACCTGTGCTCTTCCTTCTCCCCTTTACGGCCTGCCGGTCGGACACACAGTCCAACTAAACCCGCCCGTTTCTCCAGACCATCGCGTCGCCTGCCCTTCCCAGGCGTACTTCCCGATTTCACTCGCTTCTTCCCACCACGCCAACCTTAATCCAGCTCTTCGCGACCAGGTTTCCGCGACAAAGCAGGACAACAGCCTCCACTCCCCATAAGCAGTAAGGCCGTCGGCATCCAACTCAAAAGAGATATTCTCGTCATACCTGGAGGAAATTGATCACCATGACTGATATCACCGACCAACACGACCAAGGTTCGCCTTCAAACCTCGATGACCATACCGTCGGAAATGGCAATTCAATTGCTGGCGGAGAGTCCCGCGGCATCAAGCGCCAGCGACCTGCCGCTGCAGATGACGACGACGACGATGATGACAAGCCAGGACGCGAACGAAGGAAGATCGAGATCAAGTTCATCACAGACAAGTCGCGTCGTCACATCACCTTTTCCAAGCGCAAGGCCGGAATCATGAAGAAGGTATGTGCCAATTACCCAATCAACGCGTGGGCGCATTCGTCGCCATGCCGCCTGCCGCTTCAACAGAATGCTAATTCGGAATTTGCTAGGCCTACGAGTTATCTGTTCTCACCGGTACCCAGGTTCTTCTCCTTGTCGTCTCCGAGACTGGTTTAGTTTACACATTTACAACACCGAAGCTCCAGCCTTTGGTCACCAAAGCCGAGGGCAAGAATTTAATTCAAGTAAGTGCTTCTGCGCCTCCAACCATTGTCCTCCCAACTGACACAACCAGGCTTGTTTGAATGCTCCCGAGCCCGCTGGCAACGGGGAGAACGGCGTGGACGATCAAAACACTGTCGATTCCCCCGAAGACGCCGCCCCGCAACAACATATTCCTCTACAGCAACCTCGACAGACGGGCATTCCGCAACAAAGCGCACAGATGCACCCGAATTATATGGCGCAATCCCTCGAGCAACAAAATGCCATCGCATACCAAAATTACGTTCAACAACAACAACGAAGTGGTTATCCAATGCCTCCAAATTCCGGAATGCCACAACAGCATACGCACCAAGCATAAATCAAATAAATCAAGCGCACTGGTGGTCTCAGTTTACGAATGAGGATTGTTGGTCTTTGAACACTTATACCCGACACATAATACAGCGAGTCATCTCGTTCGTGTCTTGCGGGTCTCGATCCTCCCGACCTTTTTTTCAATGGTGTTTGGGGTGTCTTTGCTACGAATATGGAGTTTCCTACCTTTTCATTTGACGTGTGAACAGACTTCGATTTTGATCTCTACTTACAAAAATTCAGGGAGACTTTGGGGGGTGAGTGCATAATTCAGATAAATCTCCAGGGAAAAAGGTTGGCCCTCTCGAGTGGATGAGATGAGGCAATCATATGAAGCGAAATGCGGCGTGGGGCGGGGGAAGGATTTGGCGGGGGTGGAACAATTGATTTTTTTCCTCAGCAGTTCATCATCGTTTGACGGGGCTGCATTGAAAGTATCGCGGAAGGATGCTCAAGTTTCCTTTTTCAATGATGCTTTCGGGAAGGTGTTCAATGGATCATTTTTCATGTGTGATGGATGGGGTTATAGGGGAGTGCAGCGAACTCTGTTCCTTCACACGTTGGCGATGGATGGTTTTTCTTGGACCTCTCTCTTGTACAGTAGCCTCCTAGTTGCGGTTGCCACAAACACAATATATGGTGGGGGGTAAAACAATTTATTGCTCTCAAAAGGAACAATTCAATCCGAACCAATTTCCTCTCCTTGGGTATTTCCTGGAGACGCCTCGGTACGGGTAGTGAATGGTGTTGGACCCTGCAGATAGATTACAACGATTTATCTTTGCTTTTTTTAGACGCACTAGTACTTTTAGCCTATCGAGGACATTGCTAACTGGCCCTCGATATTTATGAAACGATAGAGAGTATCTTTAGTATGTTTAGCCTAGATCTGTTCTTATATACTAGAAGAGTACTTACGATATATAAGCTAAGTAAATAGATAAGTTTAGATTAATTAGAAGAGAAGTAAGTACTTAGTATATATATAGTATAGTAATAATAAGAGTTTTAAGAAGAGATATACATTCTATAGTATTATTTCTTTAATATAATATATATTCTACTTAAATATTATTATTAAGTCTACTTATTTAATAGAAGAGTTTAAGTTAAGGTATTAAGAAGAAAGCTAAATATAACGAAACTTAATCTATCTAACTAAAGGTATCGTTTCGACTAGTTAGTTACTTATAGAAGAGGTTCGTATTATAGAGTGTTTACTTAGAGGTAAACTCGTTACTTATATAAAGTAGTTAAAGTTAAAAGGTATTAATAACTAAGTAAACTAAGTTAAGTATAAAGCTTCTATCTAGTAGTAGAGGTGCTAGTCTTATATAGAACCTTCGTTCTTAGTTAGAGTCTCTCGCTTAAAAGAGAGTCCTAAACATTAAGAACTATATAGCCTCTAAGGACTCTATTATATAGAGACTATATTATATAACCTTTCGTTATAATAAGATCCTATATTATCTAGTCTACTACTTAATAATACTCCTAAGAGCTAAATATAAAATAGTACTTTAATCTATTAGAACGCTATCTAGTCTTTACTTATTATATACTAACACGTGATTCGTATTACTAAAGGTCTAAAAAGTATTAAAGTAAGTCTAAGTAGAGAGAATTTTTATTAAAAGATATATTTCTAGAATCGAACTATTTTAAGTAAGTATATAGAGATAATTAAAGGAAAAAATTATATTCTCTAGTATTTTCTTTATACTCTAGCTTTTAATTTATTATTATTAGAAAGTATTATTCTAGATATATTAGAAAGTTATAAATTAATATTAAAATCTCTCTATATACTAAATATATAATTTAGAATATATATAAAAACTTCTACTAAACTCTCTCTAATAGAAATAGACGAATAGATTACTTTATTCTAGGTTTTTAGTTAAGAGAATTAAAGTAGAATCTAGAAGGTTAAGCGTGACCTAGGTAGACCTTCCCAATGCCAAGACGGACGGACTTCGGCCCCGGCTGTCTCCACTTTTCAGTCGCAACCTGCATGGATTCCATTCACTTCCACCTTAAAGGAGACGGGGGGTTTTCACAACCCTTGTACAGCCGAAGTACAGCAGTAACAATTCAAAACCGCTGCACGTAGGTTGTAAATACTACAACTGTAGCCTGCTAGCTATACTATAGTTGTAATATAAGAATAATTAAATCCATTCTCCTAGTAGAAAGGTAAACTGTTGAGAAGAAGACAACTTTTAAGTATATAGGTGGATGTGTTACTTAGAACTACTCTACCTTTGCAACTGTTGTCTTTTTTATAACTCTTATATAACTAGTATAAATCATAGCTACTTCGGATGATCCCCGGAAGGTAGAAACTCTAAGAGACGAGTACTCGGAAGGCCTAGGGTATTACGAAGCTCTACATTCCTATTAAATAATATATAAAATCGATCCCTGGGGGCGTACAGGTAGAACACTGAGGGTGTGGTAGTAGGGGTTGTAATACTCCTAAGGGGGTAATAGGCTCCTATCGTATACACGTCGGTATGCACGGAGCTACCTACTAGTGTCAGCGTATCTTAGCTCCGTAACCCTTCTGCAACTTGAGTACAACTGTTGAAGTGCCTACAACTGTTTATGTACTCCAACCCACCTAAAACAAAACCGTGGCCTCCTCGTGGATTGACCGTTCTATTCTACAACTTCTCAAGAGTTGTACAGCTACTTGAAACTTTTAAACCATTGGAGAACCGAAGCGCAGCGGTTGTAGAAACCCCCAATCTCCTTTAAGGCAGGTTGTCGCGACCTCCTCTCCTCGATTCAAAATACCTTCATTTTTTCTTCGTTCGCGTTCCCGCCGGAAACATATCAGCTGGCTGATCTGTTTCTTCCTTCTGTTTTATAAGGGCGGCCTACTCGTAGGTTCGCTGTATCCTGAGTCGTCAGACGAAGGACCACACCCGTGTTTTTTTTGAAGCACAATTCTTTATAACATAACCCGACACATCTTAACTGATCGTGTCAATTCATCATGCCTGGTCAACAACCGCTTTTTCCAAGGTTTCGGGGCAACGACGCCCATGCAAGGGGTACGGGCCTATCGATTAGCTGGGACCTTGGTTTGAGGAAGATTCAAGAAGCGGAGGAGAAATTAGAGCGGGCCAAGGAGTCTCTCGAAAACGTTCTACCCATGCCTGGCAGCCTGGCCTACAAGGTGCAAAAAGAGAATTACAATAAAATGAACGAAAAATGGAAGGACCTTGAGAAAGTCAAAAAGTCGATGGTTAATATGATCGAGACTTACAGAGCAACCGTCAAAGAGAACCATGAAGAATCCAGGGAGCAGAGGGAGACAGTCAAAGGTCACATCATTGCGATGCTTCCCATGGTGACAGACCAACTCGATAGAATCGAGCAGAGCCTCAAGTCTGCAAACGAATCAGGTAAGTCATCGGAAACGACTGAGACTGTGCAAAGTACTCAAAGCCACCGGGCAAGTCAAGGACCTCAAACTGCCGTCGATCACAAAAGCAATTCCGAGAAGGCTATGGCTATGGCCACATCGTTGAACCAACTCAACGTTCAACTCAACAATGAGAAGGTAGCTCTGAATGAGCAGATTACTGATTTGAACAAGGCTTCGACAAATTCAAGAGACGATTTAGTCAGGCAACTTGTCAATCGAGACGTCTCTCTAACTGCTTTGAAGTTCAGAGTCAATGAACTAGATGCCAAGTGTTTGACATTACGAAGTCAAGTCAAGAGACTCACTGAAACAGCAAAAGATTTTGAACATCCTAGAATCGGTCAAATAGCCAATCCCAATGTTCAATTTGCTCTCATGCATGAACTCGATACAGTCAAACGCTCAAAACAAGAACTGAAAGAACAGAAGGAGGAGCTTGAGGAGTCCATCGGAAGAGAGCGATTGGAGGCTAACCAAACCATCAAAACCCTTACAAGTGAGAAGGACAGATTGAGAAAGGCTAACGATGATCTGCAGATATCCCACCTCTCCCTGGAATCCACAAAGTATGCCCTTAAGGTTGTAGTCGATGACTTCCAAGACGGACAACGCAGAACAGAAGAGGAAATCCACCGACTCGAATCCCAGCTCTCAAATCTAGCTCATGAGAATCAGGTGCTCAGAAGGCAAGTTTCCAACTCGTCTCAGCAGTTGAACGAAGCCCATCGTACGCTTTCAGTTGCTCACGCAAATTTCGACCAATGCAGCAAACAGACAACCAAGTGGCGTCAAAGACTCAAAAACAAAACGGTCTCTCATACGTTTGAGATGAACAATATTGGACTGGAGATGATGGAAAAAGATTCCAGGATTACGCAATTTGAAACAGCGCAAATTGCCTGGACTCAACGCAACGAGGAACTCACTAATGAAATCAAGGATCTGAAGGAACAGCATTTGCCAGCACTTCAGGCCAAAGTTTCTCGGGAGGACCAGGAAGCTCTACAGATAATATACAACGCCAAGGTTTCTAAGGAGGGCTTCGATAAGTTGCAGTAGAAGGTCAACGACCTCGTGAAGAAGTAAATCCCTCAAAGGTTAGTTGAATCCGTTATTGTTTTTCTCTTTTTTGGATTGTTCCAGATTTATCGCAGTGCTGTCCGGATCAGTTCAGAAGAATGGGCCTTTAGAGTTTACCATTCTTCCGAATAGTCTGGTCGATACAACATATTATGCGAATTAGTTTCGAACAATTCGCAATCAAAGTTTCTCATTCTCTTGAATGGTTCAAGCTATTTTGTTTTCGAGGCAGGGGATACTGACATCTGTTATTAGGAATCTCCAACCTGAAATTTAGCAACGACAGGTTGAGCAACGACGGGTCGAGCAGCCAAGAGCCGAAGAGCCACGATCGGAGCAAGGGCGATTCAGAGGGCAAGTACGACAGGAGCAATCCTATATAGATCTAACACGACCAGACCAACTCCGAACCAGAGGATTGGAATTTGGAGATCAAGGTCAATTCAGACGACCAACACAGCAAATGAGAACCTCAGAGTTGGCAAGCCAAGGTCAATTTGGAGGGCAAGTACGACCAGATCAATCACGACCAAAGCAACCCCGAACCAGAGGACTGGAGTTTGGGGATCAGGGACAGTTCGGACGATCAATGAGAAACCAGGAGGGGCAATTCGGAATCCAAGCACAGCAAATGGGGACTTCGGGTTTGGGAAATCAAGCGCAATTTGGAGGGCACTCCCGAAACGTCGTGCCAGGTCATAATCAATACAGAGTGTAAAATCAAATGGGAGGACAAGCAAACGATCAGAGTGGAGGGATTGAATTCCTCATTGACAGCAATCCCGCTACCGGCCGGAGAACGATGGACTTATCACCAGCTGTGATTGCAAAGACAAAGGAGCAATCAGAAGCGGGGTGTGGTAAAGTGTCTGGGAAAAGTTGAAAGACCAACATAGGTGATGCGAAATGCACCCGTAGTCGAGTTGTCAGGCGTCCTCTCACGGATCATGACTCGAGATGTGCTTGCGGAATATGTATCGAAAGAGGGGAGCTTTGTATTATATCTGGAAAAGGATGTTCACCGGTTGGGGTTCCTTTGCCTCACGACAAGAGAGCACCAAACGCTACATATAGGGACAAGGGTTACTACTTGGTGGAGAGTTGAATGGCGTGTCCAGTTGCTCTGAGGAAATGAAATCAATCACCTCCAACTTTCTGATTTAACTATGTCGTGACACCTGGATTGGCGAAACCTAGACAAGTATAAAACGAAGTTCGCTCCTTCCATATTTGAATGAATGAACATTCGCAGTCATGTTTTTCGCAGAACGGTAAGATGTCGGTCAAAATCCAATCTTTCAATGTGTAAAGGTAAGCCTAAGAGCACCCAAAAACGATAGAAGAGTCGGTTTAGAGACGTTCATAGCTGCTCATCTGCCAAGACACGAGGTAATAGAGAGGACTGTGGCCTGCGGTACTCATTATAGAGAGAACAGAAGCGGCAAAGGTGACAAGTCAGCGGAGAATGAGACAGAGCTCCCGTCGCCTACTTTCGAAGAATCGTCGCAATTCAACCTCAAAGTTGACGACAACACCGCGTAACTACTGAGAAAGCACATATGCGTGCGAGGGTTTAGAAAGAGGGCCAGGTAAGAAATAAAGGGAGGCTCGTAAAGGAATACAGAGTACGCTATTTTACTTGTAATACTTACAGAGACATAAAAACATAGTTATTACCTCTCTAAGCTACGAAAGAATTCCTACTTTTATACTTACGAGGTACGCTCGTTGTTTTTTCCTTGTCTTATAATTAGTAGAATTTTATATTTCGATTATTTCTTATACTATTTCTTGGTTATCTAGAACTAGTACTAGTATACTTAATTTTTCAATTATAGTATTAACTAAATATATTACTCTTCTATTCTATCTTCTAGCAGGTCTAGTAAAGTTAATAACTAAGAAAAATTACTTAATAGTATATAGAGTAATTAAGTTAATTAGATAAAGATACTTAACTTATTAAGAACTTAAGAATTAAACATATAAGTAGCTATATAGTAAGTTTTTAATTATAAACTAATTATTAATAATATTTAAAGTAACTAAGTAAATCAGCTAAAGTTAATTATATAAAGAATTAAATTAAAAGTTTATAAATTTAATAACTTTCTTTACTAAGTTAAAGTATCTATAATATCTAGAGTAAATAGATTAACTAAATAAAGTTTTTGGAGTTCTAAAGATATAAAGTAATAAATATATATTGATTTAATCTAGATATATATATACTTTTAAATTATTATATAAAAAAGTCTTATATAATTAAGTTAGTTTGAAAGACTTTAAAGAATCCAAATTTGGTAATTGATAAGCTTGTCACGTACCCGTCGCTTATATCACGGCGTTCTAGTATATTAGTCAAGTGAATTGTCAGAATCATCAATGCCTAGAGGGGAAGGGGCTCGAAGGAGAGAACTGTAGTTACCGAAAAAGTGTCACACACACATACACATTACATTTTGGGCTTGCTTTGTATTTTTAGCAACGACTTGTCTACATTTGCCTTAAGTCCTATAAGCTACAGACTAAAACTACGCAGACGCGCTTGCCATCCTCAGGAGGCCATCCTTGTCGCAAAACTCAACCACCTTGTTGACTTTAGACCCATCCTCGGTGAAGTACAAGAACCAAGCTTGCTCAGCGTGGTACCACTCTCCAGTTTTTTCAACATGCACCTCCTCCTTAGATGTGAAAGAGGCCATGCGAGTCTCAATATCGATGACCAAGTTTGAAATGACGGCGTTCTTGAATTTCAACACTTTAATATCTTTCGCAACAGCCGCCTCGTAGGTCGTCGGGTCGAAAAAGAATCCTTCTGAAAGACCAAAGGCCTTCGTCACGGAGGCAGGTGTAAGATATCGGGGGCAGTTTGAGGTGACGAAACGGTTGATATGGGAGGAGTCACCGGTGGTAGAACACTCTTCAAAGCCTAACACGAAAGCTCGGGTTGTAGCTTCAATGCTTTGTCTGAGGGTTTGAGTGGAGGCCATGGTGAAAGTGTGTTTTTGGATGTTGTTTATAAATTCAAGTAGAAAGTAGAGTGGTTTGGTATAAATTGGTATGCTGTAGTAGTAAAAGGATCCCATTCATTGCGCATTGCCGCTTATTTATAACCAATTTGAGACACAGTCGATCGCGGGGATTCGGTAAAGCCACATGTTAACGCCGTTTCCTGAATGATTCAAGATCTTACAAAAAGGACTCATATATTGGCGCTCCACGCCCTGATGACATTTTCCCCCTTTTGGGATTAGCGAATGTCTCGTTAAAAGTAAAAAGGGTGACCGCATCGGAGTTCCAGTGGGTCTAGTGCATAATACGATTCGGCCCCTGAAACCAACGTAATCGACGAATTAGAGTCGCTAATTTGGTTGAAATATACTTTTTCACATATGATCTACAAAACCCAGTGGTACTCAAGACTTGGCCACCCTCTTTACCTAGCCGAAGAAGACTCGCCGGGATAAGACGAATTAATGATGAACCTTGGATTTAGTCGGAGACTGACAATTACTTTGAGTGGGATATTGATATAATGGGCTTGTTTAAAGAGCTGCATATCCCGCGAGACCTGTTGATGACTCTTGAAAATCGTCCGTCCTACCACGATTGCAGCTTTCTAGAACAACCCAAACATGTCAAACTCCTCCTCCAATCCATTGTGTTCTGCACAAACATTTGCATCAACTTTGTCTGCATATGCAAATGCGACGGTCGAAGAAGTTGGACTGGGTACCTGCAGGAAGCTCCTATGGGGAAGGGCCAATTAACAAGAGTTATCCCCTCATCCTAGTTAAACTCCCCGCCTCGTGTGCTGTTACCATCATTGGAACTCGAGAATCCTCACTCAGGGCAACGGTAACTACGCAGGCGGCATCAACTGGCTGGAAATATCTGGCGGTCTTCCCTATGGGCTTTACTGCTCTCTCTCACTGGTACCGGCCACAATTCCGAGGTTTTCGACATGACTTGGGCATTGAATAACCCATAAGCGCGAGCCGATTGGGGTCACAGATCGATCCACGACTCTGTTGAACTATGCAGGAAGGTGGCCGCCGTTTACTATGCTACCTACTTGTACTACAGCGGATGTTTAAGAGGCGGTCGCTAAGGATTAACTGAAATATAGTAGTACTAAGCTGTTTACAAGTTACCTAGAAATAGCTTTCGGTATAGTTCTTAATTCTCTTTATTATAAAGAAGTTTCATTTCGAGTTAAAACTATATAGGTAAGTAATAAACGATCATTTGTATCCCCTCCACATTTTTCGTGACTATTAGTAGGCTCCCGGTGGACAGAAAAAGTGGCAGGAAACAGATATCCGTACCTGCCTCACTTGTTCTCGTTATTTCAATTCTGTAGGATAATTACAGTTAATTGCTCTAATTATCTTAGTCAATACTTTTGATTATCTCATTCATCTAGAACAGGTACCTTGAATTACCTCAGATGGATGGGACGATGGTTACATAGGCAGGTACGATTTGCTGCCACTTTTTCTGTCCACCTGGCGGTAGGTTGCAATCAAATCTAATAAAAACTTCAGATATCCAGCCTTCCTTCTTGTCCAAACAAGGAAATCGAGTTTGGTTTCACAGTACATGCTCCCTGTCAAACAAGCCTAATCGCTACTTTGACCCCTCTCTCTCTCTCTCGTGAAAGAACAAGGAGGCTTCACGAAGATAACATAAAATAAGTATCACATCCTTACATCAACTCACAAATAAATCTCATTTACCACCGAATCCCTCCTCACCCTCGAATCCTACTCAACCATTCATGGAAAAAGAAACCCCACAAAAGTGCTCCCAACTGGATTACCTTAATCTGCGAATCTCGCTGTCACAACACTTTCTCGTCAGCGAATAAGGAGGGAGTAGATGGGATGAGAGGAGAAGGCACGAATGACGCGAGGGCGACCACAGCGAAACATTGGCTACAACTTTCCACGATTCCAAAACACTTTGCTTATATACCAACTCCTTATATCACAATCACCACAAGGTATAGCAATTCAACTAGCTATACTCCGCAAAACTTGCAAAAAAAAAGTTCCATTCTCTTGAAAGTCGAGCATAAATTTGTTTCTCAAGCCTCTATTGTCGAGTCCGATATCAGCGGGAGAATTGTATTCGCAACCACAACCACAAGTCATCACCGAGTCACACACAGCAAGACAAAAGTCCAGAATCACAAGTAAAAGAGAACCTCATATTACAAGTATAAATACAAAAAAAAAGCCCCAAGCCCAAACAAACAGAAAAACAAAGAGAAAGAGTAGAAGAAAAACAAGATTTCATATGCAAAGTGTAATCCCACATACACCAATCCCGGACTCCACCATAATGATTCCCCCATCAAACGCCTGCCAGCATGCATACATCCCAGTCATCTATCTTCCCTTCATGTACTGTACGGTCTCCCACTTGTGAATTTCCTCGTTAATCCCCAGTCCACTTGCTAATATGATAGACGGTAAAAGAAGGAAATTTGTGCATTTTTGTTCGAATTCCAGCAAGCGTCCTCATTGGGTGTGTCGATGTGCTCAGAAGTGAGGAAAGGGAAAGAGTTCATATTCCTCTACACCGCATTACTCGAACCACCTCCACGACTCGAAGGTCCCTCGCCAGCGCCCCCAGGATCATCTGGTGACCCTTTCCCATTATCATCACCCCTTCGTTTCCACCATTTCATCTTCCAAAACCCACCTATTGCTTCTTGAGGTTGAGAAGTAGTCCTTCTCTTGAGACTTCTGGATGTAGGTCTTGCCGTAAAACCCGGGAACCCAGCTGAACGTCTCCTTCGTTTTCTATTGAAGGAGGCACTTCTGAGGAGGGAGGTACTTTCATTTGGTTCTTGGTCGTCTGTTGGTCTTCGAGGAGTAGGGAGAAGATTGGAAGAGGAGCGTCGTTGTTGAATGGGAGATGTGGGTTTGCTGTCGTCGTCTTGAAGCTCGCCCCAAATCTCGTCTGCTTCTGTGAGACGTACTGTTTTTCGAACGTTGCGCGTAGCTCCTAGGACAGTGTCGAGTTTGGTGGTTGGGGTCATTGGTTCCCCGCTTAGTAGGGCTCGGTGTTGAGTCCCTATGGCAGCTTCTTCATCTACTGTGGTATCATCCGAGTATTCCTCATTGTCTGTATCTTCGACAAAACCGAGTCCTGGGGCAAGAGCACTTTGAGCTACTGTTGGCTGGGTCTGTTCGTCAGAAAGACGCCATGATAGAGCGAGTACTCCGGATAGAAGAATGGCAGTCCCCAAAGCTATCAATCCGGCATGAAGGGCAGGCAATCGGTCGATTTGCTCAAAGTAGATCAATCCATCCAGAATGGCTATAATGTTGTAAATGCAAAAGACGAGTGGGTATAGTACACTCGTGGAAACTAACTTCAACCCTTTGTGGAGGAAGTAGAGTTGCGTGAGGGCTAGTGTGATAAGCCCCAAGAGTATGGCCCATGACTGCCATCTATTGAACTGATTGACGTGATCTATAATTGTCCGGACCAGTAATTCCACCGCGGATTTGGCCACCAGCAATGAATGCGCAGACAATATCCCACTTATACACCCATATGCAAGACCCTTCCAAAGTCGGATTCGAGGACTTCCGGATATACTCGAGAATTTGGACAAGCACCCCGCGATGACGATAATCGCAATAACCAAAATCGACTGGAATATCATCCACAGCACAAACGTTTTCCGACCGAGTAACACCAACAACTGATCCAATGTGTGCGGCGGTTCCGGTATTGCTCCAAAGATTGCTATCAGAGCCGCCCCACTCGATACCAATATCGTTCCCCCCAAGGACCATCTCGTAAAGGGCTCTCCCAAAATCAAGGTGGCGCATATCGAGTTGAAGACCAATCCAGACGCTTGCAACGTCGACAAGACTGGCAATGGTAGAGTGGTTATCTGTATAGTACTTCCCACGAGATTGGATACAATAAACATGCCCATCCCAAGCTGCCATCGCCTCCGTCTATGGGGTGGTCGTCGAACATCGTGGGGTCCTTTCTCGTCCTCGAGGATATGGGATTTGCGTTGGAGGGTCAGACCTAGACTTTGAACGCTCGTGGAAATCAAGCCTACGAGAATGCCCACCTATATTATCAAGTTAGCATTCTCCTCCGAGAGAAAAGTGGAAATGCGATTCGATGGGGTGCGGGTAGAATTCTTGAGGGTGGCAGAGCTGGTCTTGCTGCAGGTCATGTCATGGTTTCTTGGGGGGTTGGCCTTACAGCTATGCTTCCTCCTGGCGATAAGACGCCGAGGTTTCCCATCACGCAGTCGCAGTTTCGCAGTTATTCATTTCATTTGATTGCTTCGTCCAAGATGGTGTAACGTGGGCTGAAGATGGGGTTTGGGGGGTTGGACCTTTGCGGAGAAGTTGGGAATAGGGAGACAGTCGCCTTCGTTTTTGTGTAAGGGCAGATTGTCGGCGGCATTCACACACCGTCATGGATGCCAAGGCAAGTCTCTCCCCATGCGAGCTGCGAGAAGGACGAGTGACTTTTGTGAGGCCTTTGAAATAAAACATTCACTGTTTTTGTTGGTTTTTGTACCGAGGAAAATTCTCGAAAGATCATGCGCCCAAGTCTCATTAATTAGTTGAATCATAGTGATGCACTACTGGTGATCGCGTGGGAGTCTAAGTAAAACCATCATGCACTAGTCAGGAAAACCAACTTTGAATATGTGTCTGTAGGGTACTGTTTTTATACATCTGAGAAACATCGGAATTACTTATATACAAACATTAGTGCCACCTTTTTGGTAACCTCTTTACAAATCTTGAAGTGAGTGACCATCAAGTGCCGCTTTCGTGTTACCAAAAGATTGGAGCCTGAGGCAAGAAGGCTCTTGACCAGGTTTCCCCTCCCCTCCCAGGTTGAGAGCCTCAATCCAATGGTCTGCATTTCCGGGAGAAGTAAATAGATAATAATCTTGAATTATTCAAAGGGTTGGAATTGAGTTAACATATAAACTTGGAATGAAGACAGACAGACTGGTAGGAACCACGTGCTCCTGCCCATCGCCAGCTGGATGCCGGGAAAAAACAATGCTTATCAAAAACACCTCTAAATCCACGGCCTTCGTATAAAGTGCTTATAACGCTCGTCACTTACAAACATTCGTCGCTTATACACCTTAAAGAAAAGTATTCCCAATTCACTCAAGGCGTTTGATATCCGTTCCACCCAACACCTTCCCTCGATCCATCCGCTGCAAGCAATCCTAGGGTTCATGAAGCAATTCCATATGAGCGAATCCACTCTGATGACCAACCAACCGCTTATTTTAGTCTCAATTCAGGAACTTGTCAGCCCTTTCTTCATCATCATATAGATGAGGCGAACGAGGCATTGTTCCGTCTAAAGCACTCCGGATTGTTGGAATCCTTCTCGCTTAGGGGCTGATGAAACATGCACGAGGTGAATGAAGGCTGTGGCTGCGATGCTGCGCTGCATACCATCTGTACGTATAGCTTCACCAATGAATCTCACCGTTTCCGTACTCGAATATTGACCAGTGATGTTGGAATCGAAGCTTCCAGCCTTTGAGAATGACCTCATGAAAGCTGACTCTAGATCTCCTTCCAAATGTTCTTCATGACAGGTGACGGCTGATCCGGAAGTCGGTTCTTGCGCAGAAACCCAGAGTCATAGGCGGACGGGATTCGGTTTTGAGAAAGTCCCGAGTTGAGAGGTGTCTGCATTAAACCATTTTTAGTAGAATACGGAGACCGTCGGATTTAAATGTGGATGCCTTCTTACGACGATTGCAAGTAGATCCGAGCGCGCGGAGGTTCATCAGTTGGTTTTTTCCGGACTTGATGAAGAGGAGTGGTGGAAGCATTGAAGTCCAATTCCCTTTTGATTTACCAGCCTGTTCGTACGCAGTTTATGGGTGAAATACAAAGGTACGGATGAGCCAACCATGATGAAAAGCCAAGATGTCAGGTATATGCAAGCTGTCCAGATCTGGCAGGGCGATGGTGGTTTAATTTCCATGTGCCCCCCGGCGAGAACTTCTGGGCGAGTCTTGGGGAACTTGAAGGGTAGAAAAAGGGGTCGTTTAATCCACCGCCGTAATCGGCGGGGTCAGTAAACATTACCTACAATATGTTGGAGTGCAATGCAGAGAAGGTTGAGTCTCTTCTTCTCTACCACGCGAAAACCGCATCGCCGGGTACTGAGGTGGTGCACTTGTGCTCCATACAGTCCGTAGGCAACACGACTTCCCCCGCGGTGTTTTGGATAACCCCTGCGTAGGTGTTACACCTCTACAGTGATTAGTAAGTAATGCAACAGACAACAGAGACTCCCACATCTGTGCGAGGGAGAGGAAAGGGAGGGGAGATCTTACCGAGTCCGTGCTGTGAGTTTGTTGACTGCCGTCCAGCTGTTCCAGACTATTTTCAGGGTCATTTGATATGAAAGTTGGTCCCTCTCTCTTTAGATTTGGAGATCTCTGGCAGGGTTTTGTTACCTTCAGTTTAGTCGCCAGAATAGCTAACCTTACTGTACTATCCGGGGTTTGTTGGAGAGAAGAAGTTGCTATTTTAGGGACGAGGGAGAGATAGAGAACTTAGCATGTAGGGAAGAGAAAGAACTTGAGTTTTAGTTGATCATGAGTAAACCACAATATGACTTTTATAAAGCTAGTAAATAGAATATACCTATATACCGCCTTGGCCGCAGAGAGAATAAGCAATAACCTTCGACTAGGCATTCGGCAGACTAGGCTACGGACATAGGATATATTGTTACGCCTCGCCCTCGCCTAGACAGGAGTAAATCCTTGTAGGTAGTCGGCGATGTTGCGGGATGTGTTAAATCTGCTGAATCCACTTCACTGAGGTGCTGATGAATCCAAGTGCGTGCAGGTGCTGGCTGCAGCAGAGAGAACTGCAGGTGGAAGTGCAGAGACAGAGACACTGCCCCACCGTACCTCCGCTCCTTCCACTGCTTCCCTTCCACTGACTGGACACCTGGTTGATTTGGTGAGCACTCTCACTCACTCCCTCCTAACTTGCGCTGTGCTTTACAAGGTGCTGAGCCTGAAATCCTTCCAACCAACAACACCCTCACTTCCTTACCTCACCTCTCTCGAAACTTCGTCACGATCGTGTCCTGCCAAAACCTCTCCCCCTTTGCTCGACTCAACACCACACACGTTCTTTGCAATTGCTCCTTTTCCTTTTCCTTCTCCTTCTCCTTCTATACCCACCCACCTACCGAGCATTTGCTTTGTGAGATTGAGCTCGGCTTTCCCTGTCGCGACTGAATAAGCAGCCAACTTGGCGCTAGTGTCCGTCGCCTCCGTACGGAACCCTCACCTCAGCCCAAATCCTAAAAGCTGGACTTCACTCAATTCCGACCGCCCCCTCCCGAACGACAATTCCTGGCAGAACCTTGCTAGACTTGAGGGATACACTTACTTCCACCACCCAATTGTCTATATCCTCAAGATCAACCGAAACCAGTGTGACCGCTCCTTCACGTCGCCATCCGTGCCTTCCGGTCTCCACAGTTGCCCTAACCATTAAATTTCCCAGCAACACGACCTCCTTTGATCCATCTAGCAACCTCCACGAAGTCAAAGCAACGACCGCACCACGGACAGACGTGTTGACGACCTCCGCGATCAAGATTACTACGTCAACTACGAAATTCAGTCGCGTTGTCTGATATCTCGACCAAAAACTGGAGGCCGTTCCACCACTCCCGGCGAGGGCTTCGCCCAACCTCAGTTGACCCTGACCCGTCGCCATGCCTCCGCCAGAGTTCGAAGAGCCGGATGATGCTCCATTGCCAACTAAAAGATTAAGATGGGCGACCCAGAGAGTGAAGGGAAAGTCGGGGACTCGGAAACGAACGTCAATTATCGACCGTCTGCACCATCGAGCCTCTCATAATGAAAAGAAGAGGGATTCGGCGGGAGGAGACTCAATGGGAACGGACTTAGGTGGCATCCAGGAAGAAGCGGAACAGCAGACCCAAGAAGAGGATACAGAGCACGATCGAGACGGGCAAGGACCGCGAACGATTTTGTTCAATACTCCGCTGCCACCAGGCGCAGTTGACGAAGAAGGCCTACCTCTGAAACATTACCGGAGGAATAAGATTCGGACTGCAAAGTATACGCCGTTAAGTTTCGTTCCGAAGAACATATGGTATCAATTCCATAACATCGCCAATGTCTACTTTTTGTTTCTCATTATCCTGGCGGTAAGATACATTCACCACTAAACTATATCAATCCACTCACACAACTTGTAGTTCTTCAGTATTTTTGGTGCCTCGAATCCAGGTTTGAACGCGGTGCCCTTAATCGTGATTGTTGTTATCACTGCCATGAAAGATGCTATCGAGGATTACAGACGAACGGTTCTCGACAACGAATTAAACAACTCTCCCATACATCGGTTGATAGAATGGAACAACGTCAATATCAGTGCGGATGATATTTCATTATGGAGGAGAATTAAGAAGGCAACCAGTCGCTTTATCGCCAAGACCTGGAAGCAAGTAGCTAGAAAGAAGGCGCCAACTGACAATGGCAACAATCGAGGGCTGGACGAACCACGAGAGTCGTTGGAGTCTAGGGCTGCCAGGCGCGTCTCCGCTTTTTCAACCAATTCCCACCGAACGAGCTTTGCCTCCGCGAGGGAGGAAATTCAAATGACTCCAGTACCATCCCCTTTACCTCGACCAGATGGCCTGGAAGTACCGGAACGCCCAAAAACCGCCTTTTCCTACGACGGGGGCGAAACTCCAGCCGAAAGGCACTTTGGGAGTCTGATTGACCCCAACAAGTCCACAACGGGCAAAGCACGATTTCACCAAGATTACTGGAAAAACGTGCAGGTGGGGGACTTTGTTCGGATTTACAATGATGATCAAATCCCTGCAGACGTAGTTATTTTGTCCACGTCGGATCCTGATGGAGCGTGTTATGTGGAAACAAAGAATTTGGATGGAGAAACTAATCTGAAAGTACGACATGCACTTCGCAGTGGTCGAAAAATCAAACATGCACGCGATTGTGAAAGAACTGCATTCGAGATCGAAAGCGAACCTCCCCAAGCAAATCTTTACCAGTACAGTGCCGTTGCCAGATGGAACCAACACGATACTAAGGAGCAAATGGCTGAGCCCATTTCTATCAATAATCTACTTCTTAGAGGATGCAATCTGAGAAATACTGATTGGATTCTTGGTGTCGTTGTCTTTACTGGATTTGACACTAAGATTATGATGAATGCTGGTATCACGCCCAGCAAAAGATCTCGTATTGCCCGGGAACTGAACTGGAACGTTATTTACAATTTCATTATTCTCGTGGTCATGTGTGCGGTATCGGGCGTTATCGAGGGCATCGCTTTTGGCGATGGGAACAACACCATCGCCCTTTTCGAATTTGGTTCCATTGGAGGTAGCCCGGCCATGGATGGATTCATCACCTTTTGGGCCGCCCTGATCTTGTTCCAAAATTTGGTCCCCATCTCGCTGTACATCACCCTGGAGATCATCAAAACCCTACAGGCCTTCTTCATTTACAGCGACACTGAGATGTACTATGAGCCAATCGACTATCCATGCACGCCAAAATCCTGGAACATTTCTGATGACTTGGGACAGATTGAGTACATATTTTCTGACAAGACCGGTACATTGACCCAGAATGTTATGGAGTTCAAAAAAGCCACAGTCAATGGCGTTCCTTATGGGGAAGCTTATACGGAAGCTCAGGCCGGCATGCAGAAACGATTAGGCATTGATGTGGAGAAAGAGGGTGCCCGAGTTCGCGAAGAAATCGCGCAAGCACGCATCAAGATGTTAGGAGATCTCCGACAACTGCACAACAATCCCTATCTTCACGATGAAGACGTGACCTTTATTGCTCCTGATTTCGTCACCGACCTGGCTGGCGAATCGGGGCCCGAACAACAGCAGGCCAATGATCAATTCATGCTTGCCCTCGCCCTTTGTCACACCGTGATAGCCGAAACTACACCAGGAGATCCACCTAAGATTGAGTTCAAGGCTCAATCTCCTGATGAGTCTGCACTCGTCGCGACCGCCCGAGACATGGGTTACACTGTGCTTGGGGACTCTGAAGATGGAATTCGATTAAACGTACAAGGTCAAGATAGGTCCTACAAGGTTCTCAACACCTTGGAATTCAACTCGACCAGAAAGCGAATGAGCGCAATCATCAGAATGCCCGACAACAAAATTATCTTATTTTGCAAGGGAGCAGACAGCATGATATACTCTCGATTAAAGCCCGGCGAACAACAAGAATTGCGAAAAGTGACAGCAGAACACTTGGAGATGTTTGCTCGGGAAGGTCTTCGAACACTTTGTATAGCCCAGAGGGAGTTGAATGAGGACGAATACCAGGAATGGAACAAGGAGCATGAGATTGCTGCATCCTCCATCACTGACCGCGAGGAGAAGCTGGAAGCTGTATCCGACGAGATTGAACGTGATTTGACTCTATTAGGAGGCACTGCCATCGAAGATCGTCTACAAGAGGGGGTGCCTGATACCATCGCTCTTCTCGCACAGGCTGGAATTAAGCTCTGGGTTTTGACTGGTGACAAAGTGGAGACCGCTATCAACATCGGATTTTCCTGCAACCTTCTCAACAATGACATGGAACTCATCGTCTTTAAGATTGAGGACGAGCAAGTTGCCACCGCCGAGGCTGAGCTAGATAAGTATCTCCAAACGTTCAACATCACTGGATCGGACGAAGAACTCAAACTTGCCCGAAAAAGTCATCATCCCCCAGCGCCAACACACGCCATTGTCATCGATGGTGACTCTCTCAAGCTTGTGCTGGATCCCGCGCTGCGACAGCGGTTCCTTCTTCTGTGCAAGCAGTGTAAATCTGTTCTATGTTGTCGTGTTAGTCCTGCTCAAAAGGCTGCCGTGGTTCAGATGGTCAAGAATGGCTTAGATGTCATGACATTGTCCATTGGAGACGGAGCAAATGATGTTGCCATGATCCAGGAGGCAGATATTGGAGTAGGTATTGCTGGAGAGGAGGGCCGTCAAGCTGTCATGTCATCTGATTACGCCATCGGTCAATTTCGATTCCTGCAAAGACTTGTGCTCGTCCATGGTCGGTGGTCATATCGCAGACTGGCGGAAACTATTGCCAATTTTTTTTACAAGAACGTCATTTGGACCTTCACCATTTTCTGGTACCAGATCTTTTGCGACTTTGATATGACTTACCTCTACGATTATAGCTACATTCTATTGTTCAACTTGGCTTTCACATCTTTACCCATTATCTTCATGGGCGTCCTGGACCAGGATGTTAGCGACAAAGTATCTCTTGCGGTTCCACAGCTCTACCGAAAAGGCATCGAGCGCAAGGAGTGGACACAGTTGAAGTTTTGGTAAGTATTACTTCTACATTGACGTCCCAACTAGTGCTAATCACTCTTTAGGTTATACATGGCTGATGGACTTTATCAATCTGTTGTCTGCTTCTTCGTTGCATGGCTCCTCTTCCGCCCTGGAAACTTTATTACCCACAATGGGCATAATATAGATTCCCGAGAACGTTTCGGTGTCTATGTTGGGCCCGCAACGATCATCTGTATCAACACTTATATTCTTTTGAATACCTATCGATGGGATTGGTTGATGCTGCTACTTGTCATTGTCAGTATCCTCCTTGTTTGGTTTTGGACAGGAGTGTACTCGTCTTTCGTGGGGTCTGCATATTTCTACAAAGCAGCAGCAGAATGTTTTGCACAACCAACCTTCTGGGCAGTGACAGTGATGGCTGTCATTCTCTCCCTTCTCCCACGATTTGCAGTGAAAGCTGTACAAAAAGTATACTTTCCGTACGATGTCGATATCATTCGCGAGGAGGTCCGGCAGGGGAAATTCAAATATCTCGACGACCCTGTCGTCACCGAAGACCCCGTTTCAGCAGAGTCGTCAACATGCTCTTCCGATATGCCTAAGCCGAGTAAGCACACCTATTATCCGAGCATTGATGAAGACCAACGGCCCATTTACCCTCCTTCAGTTGCTCCAACCGCCGCCACCCACAATGGGCGAAGTCAGAACGGAAGCGACGGAACCGATTTCACACGTCATCGACAGTCCCTTGACACGTCGAAACCCCCACAGGTCGTCCGTCCGTCAATGGACAGAGCCCGACCGTCATTCGATCGTATGCGAGCCTCGATGGATCGCTGCCGACCCTCATTCGAAGCAAGTCGCGACTTCACCTCGGCTGCTTTGTTGACGCGTCTGGAGTCGACCCAGTCGGTGATCCCTGTGAGGAGTAGGATGAGTCAAGGATGAAAGCAGGCTAGTCTTGAAGCTAGTATTTAACGTTTTTGACGTGGTCTCGTTGTCCTCCCTTTCCTGCCAAAAAAGTTGATTAGTGAACCTCTTGAGTTGTACAATACATTGTTTTTGTTTTCCTTTGTTCTTTGTCACACAAAGATCTCTCAGCATGACGATCTGCGATGAGCGAATCTATACGATACGGGTCTTTTCTGGCCCTGCCCTACCTTTGTTTTTTTTTCTTCCTGCTGCATGGGTGTCAAGGCGTTCTCTTATACGAGCCGGAATTCTGGGGGTTTTTCTGACTTGTTCCTTTACATTTATTTACGGCTCTTATAGCCTTGACCCGTTTCTGTTTTCTTCCCCTGCTTTGCTTTTTATTGCCTTGGGGGAATACTAGACCCTCTCTGCCGTTTGCGCGCGTTGGTGTGGTGATGAAATGAATTTTGTGGTGAGGATAGGTAGATGGGGTGGTTGCGTGGGTGGGTGGATGGGTTCTTGTTTTGGGGGAGGGGGGACCTAGTTCTGTATATAGAGAGTCTGAAAGTGCAAATAATTCAATGGAAACCGAAGGTTCATACATAATGCTTTCTCATCGAGGGGTTGCGTGATTTGATGTGTGATTTATGGCCAGTCTACCTGCATAAGATTTGCTCCTAGAAAACTAGTTTATATATCTTAGTTTTGTGTTAATTAAAGGGGGGTTTAAACGTGATTTGAAGGTGAAAGTGAGTGTGGAATTTAAGGACAGAGGAAACATAAATTGTTGCTTAGTAGGTATAGTTAGTTATACTTAGTTATATATGACCCGAGGTGGGTAGATTACTTATTGCAAGAAATCAGCGTATAGTACTTGTAGAGAAATTATTACCGCGTAGTTAGTAAATCTAGGCTTTTATTATTGATTAGACTACTTCACTTAGCTAATGGCACTCCGAAGCTAATTGGTTTGTATTGTAAACCTCTAATTAATAATATCCAAAAATAATTACTTAGGTGGAGTATGGCTACCGTGGGATCGCTACGGTGGCATGTGGTGTTAATGAAATAAAGTGGGACTCATCGATATGATCAGGCTTGTTAATTTCGGTTTTATTAATTGTTTGCCTTCGAACAGTGTGTTCATCACAGGCGTCCTTAAATTTAGTAACATGATTGATTTTTCCGACTCCTTGCTTAAGGCACGAGCCAATGTCTTTCAGCCTCGCACGCAAGGCTCCGTAGAAAGGCCGTGCGTACCTAGATTCGTTGGCGCCCTTACATCCTCGAAAGCATCATAGCCAGAACAGAATATAACTCTAGAAATCTGCCTTTGCGATTGAACATGATTCTCTGACCTTCATCCTCTCGTCCTGGACTGGCAATATTTTGGCTGATAGTCCGTCAAATTTCTTCGTCCTTCCTCTTTTCGCCACTGGCTTGCATTGGTCCACCAAGACCCTTTTTCCGAGAAAACAAGCTATTTCCACCTTCACGCTACTTCTATCTCAACTCCCTTTCACCTTTCGAATACCTAGCTTCCTCCCTTCTCGAATATACTTCCTACTTCACTCTTGCCATACTATCGGATGCCGAACGTAACGGCGGACAAATAAACCCCGATCATTTCAAGGACTAGCCTTTCTTCTTCCCTCTACGAGACCTTCCTTCGCACAACGCCTGCCTGCTTGCTTGCATAATGATAAAGGACTAAGGAGGTCGCACCTTTCTACTTCCATATGCTTGAGCCTTCGAGTCCCAACCCTGCTTGATCTTCCATTGGCCGTTCAGCTGATCTCTACAATTCGCGGAACTTCTTTCGTGCAGATAGCATTCACCACTTCTACGAACGTCAAATGATAGGAGATTTAAACTCTTCCCAAATTCTACACAGTTTTCGCAGCCTCTCAGCTTTCTATACCAAAAGCCTTCTGCTGCGAATAGCACATTGTCAGACAATATGTCGGGCGATATAGACCCCAGAGAGAAGCTGGAGGAGCTCTTAGTGTATGAGGCCAATCTTTCCGTAATTCTCATATTGTATTTGTCTTGCTAACGTTCAGCTTTAAAGTAAACTTAAAGGATTTCCTCCCGAAGCACATTGGCTCTGCCCTATGCTGGGTCCAGATGACACACACGATTACGACCACCTCAACGAAGACGAAGAAGGTATCTCGGCAGCTGAAAAACAAAAGGTGGTGGCAGATGGGAAGGAGAGACAGGAAGCAGCGTTTGGGTGTTCACTCATCCTGGGGCTGGACGAAGTGGAGTCATCGGAGTTGCGTTCTTACTATGGGAACCGCCTTGGGAGTTTGTTATCACGATGCGACAAGTGTATTTACAATTGGCATATGGGCAGGAAAGCCTTCCTCAAACAATTATCCGAGTAAGTATGTAGGAATGTATTGCGGACAGGGGTGCTAATATTGGCCTTCCTAGGGATTATGATGACGAAACGGTCTCAGAGTTCGCCAGTCGCCTCAAAGCTGTCGATTTTATAAGAATTGAGAGAGGGTTGAATTCGGCAAGGAAAATATTTGAGGCGGTGGAGCCAGAAAAACGATCGAGTGCACTTCTTGGGAAACAGGATTCGGAAACCCTTTTAGCACTTTACGAAGCACTTTGCTGCACTGAATATCATACGTCAGAGGAGGCTCTTATGCAAAACTTCAACTATGTCTTCTCGTCAGTTCAGCATAGAAAAGTTCTCAAGTTGGGCGACCTTCTCCCAGCGTCAACTCGGTTCCTCTTCCAAAACGACACGATACGCTTGCGGTTTGCTTATTCCGCCTGGCAAAAGGATGATGGCGGACTACTCACAAAGAGTCAATTTGAATGGATCGCACATGACGCACTATCTGATGCTATTGTGAAGGTTTCGCAGCCATCCGCTGATAAAGGTGATATCAATCGGTTCTGGAAAGGATTTCTCTTGATCCTTGAGAAAATGGGTGATGACTTGATAACCCATGACCTGCGAGGCATGGAGGTGCAGCCGGATATTTACCATCTTTGCCTCCAGCACCTCGCGCAGGACTCTGAGGACGTAGTACAGCACATTCTCGAAGCAATTTCTCAACTGCTGAAAAAGTCACCCAAGACCTTTTGGGCTGCTCTTGGTACGATATCACCCGCCACTTTTGCAGAGCAAATATTCCAGAGTTCGGGTTTCGAAAAGGTACTCGACAATAAGCAGAATTTGGAATATTATGAGACCAATCCTGCGGTATCATGGATTCCTGACTTCATTAAGTCACTCGACTCGGTCCACCAGCATGACGCGTGTCGATCACTCCTCTATAATTTGCTTGAGCGACAGCCTGGGAAGGCTGAAGGCGCCAAAATCACTTGCTGTCGTGCCGGACTGACGGCAATTCATGCAACTCTGTGTACTTTCACCAGCCCGACTTACAATGTGAACCCTTCGACCTCGCTGATAGTCATCAATGACATAATGGGACTAGTCAACAAATACAAGGGTATGATTGCTGGATGTGCCGATATTAACGACCAAGAGAGCCCAGAGTTAAAGGAACTGGGAATGCTAGTGATAAAAGAGGCCCTCGCACTTGACTGTAAAGCTATGAGTGCCGAATTCTTTGCACTCCAAAAAGGAACACCTATCCAGCGAGGCCTCAGAACACATTCTCAATCTGTGTGGCAGGCAGTACTGGATATATTCCGACCCGGCAATTTAGAACTAGCCAAGAGTATTCTCATTGCCACATCGACCTTGACTGGGCTTGACGAGATCATGCCGCAGAATAAAAAATATCCCGACTTGCCCAAGGACTATGCTCAGTACAACAAAGACTTCAGTCAGCTCATGGACAACGTCTCAAGGGTATTGGAGAGATTGAGTGATTTTGAATCTGCGGACTTGAGAAAGCTTTGCCAAGCTTCATTAACCGCACGCCCATTATTCGCGGCTCTCGTATCTGCTAACTCTGGCGTCTTCGAGGCTACGGTTGAGGTCATCAAGAGTGCCACTGGTGAACTGGGAAAGCAGGATGCGATAGAAGTTTTGTTAAAAGACTTTCTCATCCCGACCTTGAACTCACTCACAGCTGCCGTCATTAAAATCAGAAATGCGAAGACGTTCTTTCCTGTACCACAAGCCATCAAGATTGGCCGTGAGATATTAAATGCTCTCTGTGGCAGCACTGGTAGGTTGCGTACCGGTACATTTACGGACACAGAGCGTACCGCAATAAAGACATATTGGCTTCATCAGTGGAGATTGATGGATATGGCATTTTCTACCACTGAATCATGGGCTCCCAGAGTCAACAAACCAACAGCTTACATGCAAGACTTCTGTCGCGATGGGATGGAATATGCTGAACAGCTCTTTGATCAATACAACGTTTTCGCTTCTGCACTCTCAGATTCTTCCACTGAAGATGACGACAATGCCTCTTCTAAATCTGGTTCATCGAAAGAGGAGGTCCTGAAAGTTGTCTGTCAAAATGTCAATGGATTGACAGGTTTACTGAGACTTCGAGATTCTTGGCTCATCGGCACGATCACTAGTCTTTTGGGGAAGCTATTGCGCTGCCTGGGAGAATCCAACCTGGAAATTGACACTTTCGCTTCCGAATTCATCAAGGCAGCTTGCAAACGGGAAAACCAGAAAGATTTCAAGAAGACCAATTTGACGAACCAACAAAAGGCCGAGTTGCAAAGAGCTCTGGAGGAACACCAGGGTATCGAAATTGTCGAGCCACCACCAATGAAATTACAGCCCAGGAAACAGAGTACTATTGATTCGTGGTCGAAATCGGCAGATGGAAAAGTTCATGAACCAACTTTGCCTTCGAGACAGAGGACTTTGAATCTGGTTCGTAATGATATATACCGCACTGAAAAAGAGCGAAATGCCACACGCCCGCAGCCAACCATCCAAGATAACACTGCTTTTATGGAAGGCCGCAAAAAGGCCAAGGAGCAGATGCAACGTGACAAAGATGCAGCTATAGCAAAGGCCAAGGCACTTCGTGCTCCTGCGGGTGTTCGTGGGGAGGGCTCTGGACTAAAAGAACTCGGCGGCGTTGTCGGTAAAGACCATGCACCAATACGTAACGAAATAATGGTTGGTTCTTCGTCGGAAGAGAGTGACGATGACGACGAAGATGAGACCGGTGCGCTCATTAAGACCCGAAAGCAAAAATCAACCATGGTCTCGGAGTACGAAGAGGCCAGGAAACGCGCTCTGAAACAGATGCAGCAAGGACCTGTTCGCAAGACAAAAATACAGAGATCTGCCAAAGATCTTCGCGCTCGAGTGGAACCTAATATGGATAGGCTCTACATTGAGATATTGGACTGGGATCTTTTCCACCCAGGAGATACCCCACCCACTAGCTCTGAATATAGGAAGATTGCGGACTCCTTTATCGAACTCGACCTTTACAAAAAAACTTTCACTCCCTTGCTTATATCTGAAGTATGGCGATCTCTTGTGACGGCAAAGGAAGAGAACAATTCCAAGCCCATCGAAATCACAGTCTTGAACCGAATGTCCGTTGACAAATTCATGGAAGTCAGTGCTAAGATTCCGATGACAATGGATCGTGATAGGAAGTTTGCTGAACGAGACATTGTCCTTCTTTCCAAAAGTCCGGATCCCATGCACAGCCCAGAGGCACCTCACTGTCTTGCCCGGGTCAGTAAAACGAACCGGAAGAAGGATATCATCGAAGTCACCTTCCAAGTGAGCCGATCGATCAATCAAGCCCTGCTTCAGTCCCTTACGATGAACAGTAAGATCCATGCTGCAAAGATTGCCGATATGACGACTACTCAGCGAGAATTTGCTGCGCTGAGCAGTTTGGAGTACTATGACCTCTGCAATGAGGTGTTGGAGGCCAAGCCTTCTCCCTTGCAAAAGTATTCGAGTGGTCAAATATCCAAAATTTCATCAACCTACGATCTTAACCAAGGACAGGCTAAAGCCATTCTTTCCGCTGATGACAACGACGGCTTTACCCTCATTCAAGGTCCACCAGGTTCTGGCAAGACCAAAACCATCATTGCCATGGTCGGGACTCTTTTGACGAAAAGCTTAGCAGAGCAGAAAGCTGCTCAGTCCAGAGCCGCTACCCCTGTCTCTGGCCGAGCTGCTGCTGCCCCACCGTCTACCAACCCCAAAAAGAAGCTTCTCATTTGCGCACCCAGTAACGCTGCAGTTGATGAATTGGTAGTCCGACTTAAAAAGGGAATTGTTACTAGATCTGAGAACGGCCTACCTGGTAAGCCACAAAAAATAAACGTCATTCGTATTGGACGAAGCGATGCTATCAATACGGATGTGAAGGATGTCATGTTGGACGAACTGGTTCGGCAGAAGCTTGAGGGCGATGATGGTGAAAAGAATAAACTTTTCCAAGACCGAGATAAGCTGCATCAAGATGCTGCCATGATCAAAGAGCAACTGAATACTATCCGTCCACAGATGTCCGAGGCACGAGAGAAAGGAGACAAGTCTGGAGAACTTGCATTGCAGCGTAAATTTGATGAATTGAAGCGCAAGCAAGCTCATATCGGCAATAAGATCGACGAAGACAAGCAGAATGGAAACACCAGTGCAAGACAGAACGAGATCAACCGACGACGTTACCAACAAGAAATCCTTGATGGCGCACATGTTGTGTGTGCTACTCTCAGTGGAAGTGGACACGACATGTTTCGAAATGTCAACATCGAATTTGAAACTGTCATTATTGACGAGGCGGCTCAATGTATTGAGCTGAGTGCACTGATTCCGCTTAAATACGGATGTTCCAAATGCATATTGGTTGGAGATCCTGAACAACTTCCCCCAACCGTCCTCTCAAGATCTGCCCAGAGCTTTGGTTATGAGCAGAGTTTGTTCGTCCGCATGCAAAAGAACCATCCCCAGGACATACATCTTCTGGATACACAATACCGTATGCACCCAGATATCAGTAGTTTCCCCAGCCAGGCCTTTTATAATAGTAAGCTTCTTGATGGCGAAGGCATGGCAGCACTACGACAGCAGCCATGGCACGCAAGTACGATATTGGGACCATATCGATTCTTCGATGTCGAGGGAGTTCAAACCACACATTCAAGAGGTCACTCTTTCATCAACGTACCTGAATTGAACGCTGCACTTCAACTCTACCGACGATTAAAGGCGGATTACCGAAACCATGACTTCACAGGGAAAATCGGTATCATCACTACCTACAAAGCTCAGCTGGTCGAGCTAAAGATCCGCTTTGAGAGAGATTTTGGACCTGGCATATTCGACGAGATTGAGTTCAACACCACCGACGCATTTCAAGGTCGTGAGCGCGAAATTATCATATTCTCTTGTGTCCGAGCCAAAGCAACTGGAGGTATCGGTTTTATGAAGGATATCAGACGTATGAATGTCGGTCTCACGCGTGCAAAATCGTCCTTGTGGGTACTGGGAGACTCCAGGGCTTTGCAGCAAGGTGAATTCTGGAATCGATTGATTGTGGATGCTAAGGCTCGGAACAAATACACTGGCGGTGATGTGTTGAAGTTGCTCTCAAAGCCTACATCTCGACAGCAACTACCTACCCCCAGCCGATCCAATGGATCCAGCGGACCAGACAAGCCGTTACGTCCAGAAGTTCCGACTCCAAACATACCGGTCACGTTGATTGAAGACAATGATGTCGAGATGACAGACGCACTTAGCATCAGAAAGCAATCGAGAGAGCAGTCGAGAGAGCAATCGACAAGCTCGACTTCTAGTTCCGGTGTTGCAAGCAGCATTAGAAGCAAGCCTGGTTCCACAATTGGAAAGCTTTCTGGTGAACCTCATGGTACCAAGCGACGGAGGGAATCCATCAAGGACGATGAAATACATGTTGACAAAAAGGTACACTCACCCCTCCTAATCCTGTCCCGATATTTTCTAACCTAACCTTGAACACACAGGCACAGGCGCCCCCCAAGAACAATAAGGTTCCAGATTTGGATGCGGCACTCCGGGCACAAGAGGCAAAGAAGCCACCACCAGGGATGGCACGACCTCCTCGACCTCCTGGAGTGCCTCCACCTCGCAAGAAGGCAGCTGCTGATCCATTTATTCAGCGACGGCCTCCAAAGCGAAGTTAGGATATCTATGGTATTATTGTAGACCATTTCATACGAGCATTAATGGCGTTCAAGATGAAACTGAAGGCAAATATGTTTCTTTTCGCTGTTCATTTTCGGCATTAAACACTGGATGGGTTGTATTATAGCATTGCATTGCGAAATGGTGGCGTGGGCGGCGTGGGTATTTTACATATCAAGTTATGGATTCTTGGGATGGGGAACCGTATTATTTTCTACCAGAAGCGGGGGGCCTAGTTCTACATATCTGCTGTTGTATCATTAATTCTGGCTAGCTTATTCTTTAGATACTTGGCCGGTCAACTTTAGCAAACGAGGATGAGAGGGCGGATTACCAGCGGGGCTGGCAGATCATATCTGATGACCTGAACGAGCCAGCCCAATTACTCGAGGCTTGGAATTTGGGAGACGAGAGGTCCAATCAAGTCCAGTGAGTAGCTTCTTTTTTTACCTTGATTTGTCCTTATCATTCTCGCCTAGAAGGGGACGGAGAGATCTAGCCGCAGTGACTTTGGTACCTTGTGATGCAGGTGCAGATCATTTTAAAGTTCCTTTTTACGAGTAAAGTAGAGCGGCTAGCTGGGGATCGGCATCTAGGTATGGAAGAACGCCTTGCCTTCTCTTTCGGACTGCACTAGTGGCGGACACCCTTCGATGTCCTGAATTGGTTGCGGCTTGCGTAGCTTGTTTCATGATACTTGGACATCTATCACTCCAGAACTCTGGACCCTGACGAGTTTTTTGATACAGTATGGAGCAATTCCATGTGCTTACGAGGCGCGTTCTTGCGATGTGAAATCTCCCCTTACACACCCCTCTCCCCTCCCTCCTTTTCCATCACGATCACGACTTGTTGTGCTGCCTATTACCTATTACATACAGGATTGCTTTTTTGACTTTCCACCGGCTTGTTTGGAACATCTGAGGTGCTAAGATCCTTTCAAGCACCCGTGCTCAGCCAGCGCGGAGAATTTCGTCCATCTTCTAGCGCTTCCTTAGCGGACCTGACTTGATGTGAGAAGGTATCTCAACTTGTGGCTTCTGGTGCTTGTAGTCTTCCACCTTGGTCTGAAAGACTGGATGCCAGTGGACGCAGGCTTGCTTGCACCACTACTGTACTACTGTACTGCTGATGGGCATTGACACCGCCCCATGCTTGGGTGAACTTTCATATCAGGAATAAGAAAGAAGAGGCGCGTGGGGGAATTCTTGCTTTCTTCCTTCATATTTCCCCACCTACCCTACCTGCTCATTCATTTGTACGGCCACCAGCTTCTTTGTATTTTTATCACTGTTTATTTGATTCTCTACAGGCTGAGGGGATCATATTCTTACGTTCTTTGATCGCTGGCTTGTTCTTTGGGTGTCCTGCTCTAGTGTTGGCTTGTTCTTTTGAAGGGTTGTTCTGGTTGCGATACCTATTTTACCTCTTTTCTCGTACAAACATCGTTGCTGGCTCTGAGAGTCTCACACAACAACCAAGTTCTTGCTCCGTCTGGTTGCAGAAATTCTCTCAGAACATACTGTTGTTGGAGCCTGCAATTGTATCTTCTAGAGGCGGGATCTTGCTGGAAGTTTGGTATCTTTTCACCAACAACGAGAACAACGAGTTGATAGTTGTGGATGACAACAGAGTTAAGTCAAGGTACGTGCTGACTCAATACAGTTTGTTGCTTGCTCTAAAAACAACCAACAGTGGTCCAATGGAAAGTCGTCTGGCCGCAGAGAATTCATAGAACGTTCCGGATTCCCACCACCAACCTTACACCTCCAACAATTTCCACACCAGCAAACTTAACAACTCCTTCACCTTTGGAAATAGGAACAAGAGTTCTGCTACAAAGAAGGGGGGGTTTGTTGCCGCTGCAGAAATTTATCTGTTCAGTAAGGGAGGGCTCAACCGCGCAATACGCTCAACATCGCCTGTCTAGTGGCCACAATCTTTTCCACCTTGTTTACTCTAGTATGAAGGGAAACTAAACAGCCTAGTAAGCCAACGAATATTCCATATTTAATTTATACCAAAGCATCGCGATATCAAAGTTCTATCATCTAACATGAGGCCTCCAGACGATCCGATGGCTCCTCCAACAAGACCACTACCTTCGCGGTCGGCCTCTGCCAACTCGATCCAAGTCACCCAAAATGTCACAGTTACTACTTCTACTCTCGCCGAGAGCGGCATTGGCCATCCGTCAAATTTTGAATCGGTTCACATCGAAACCAGTGGACTTAATCGTAGCAACACTCACAAGTCCAATAGGGCTTCGCGTCCCGGACTGCTTCGTCGATGGAGTACTTCTAGACGAGGAAGTGTCTCGGTAGGCCAGTCAATGCACAATGAGGATTGTCCAAAGCAATCGAATCCAGATCTTCAGACGATCCGAGACCAACGAGATGGGTTGAAGGCTCTTGCAGACTTCTTCATGGAAGTTCCGCCGCCACCTACCAATTACATGGCACAACATGTGGAAGATGAGCCTAGGAAGCCGCTATCCTTTAGGTTGTCACTGTTTGGTATTTTTAGCAAAAAGAAGAAGAAGAAGAAGAAGAAGGAAGGCGAAGCTGGGCTTATACAGTTGCCAGACACAGCTGTTGCGGTAAGAATATAAATATTCTGGCCCTCTTCAATCACAAATCACTTTCTGATTCATTTGGCGATCTTTTCTCCCCCCTCTTTCTTCGTTTTCGCGCGTTAAATCGAGTTTCTAAGAAATTTATAGGCTACAACTACATCTGGAGCTCGATACATCGCAATCAGTATTCCAAGAACCTCAACTGACAGTCCTCGTTCTCGACCCAATACCGCATCCTCCAAAAAATTGAAGACAACTGTCTCCGTTCTCAATTCAGTTGCCGAAGTCAGCGAGGGTTCTCCACGAAACACGGCCGTCCCAAGATTCAACCATGAACGCATCGAAGAAAGAGCCGAAGAAAGGTCGAGCCAAGTATCTGAGCCAGTACTAGGTGATGACGAGATGCGAACGATGCAGAACTTCTACCGTCAACAGCGCCAATCTATGTTCGACACGCCTCCTCCAACAAGACCTCTCTCCGTCACCAAAAATCAGCACTTAGGACGCCCCCACAGCACAAGATACTCAATATTTCCAGCCGTATCCCGCTCACGCGATAGTAGCCTGCAACATGCCGAATCCAGAGGGATTAGTGCTCCAGTAACTACATTTAGTGAGGCGCACCGTCAAAGCGTCCGACCAAAAAGCGGCCTAGCTACGCTGAGTGCACGTGAAATAACAATCCCACCACGACACTCAAGTTTGTTCAAAGTTCCCCTTCCTCGCTCTGAGCATCAAGAGTCGAAAGACAGGTCGTCGGTGTTCGAAAATACGGAGGGGAGAACTGAAGCTCAAGATTCGCTGCCTGAGTTTGAAATGTGTAGCGTGCCAGGTTCTGCATCTACTCTCGGGGCCAGCCAGCAGGAGAGCATGGCCCAGCAACTGGAGCAATCACGGGTCCCGTCGAATCCAAAGAGAACAGTTTCTGGTTCAACTTTCGGTACGCCTTCTCGTTTGGATAATGCACAAAGCGAGCAGATTTCGCAAGTGGTTCAGCAAGAGACAAGTAAACCCTGCTCATCTCCTCCCCCCGAAATACAAGCCGCACGAACTCGTGCTTTGTATAGACTATCGTCCACATCGCCAACTGTCAGTTCTCAGAACCGTCAGCAGTTGGTCAAGGCTCGGAAGGCAAGAGATATGTCAATTTACAATTACAACAAACAGAAGACGAAGCGCACTAGTACCCCAAGAATCTACGACCTCGAGCCATGTAACACAGATGAGGAGGAATCACTAGCAACCATCACATCGGCGGGCTGGACCGCACAAGCGAACCGAAGACGCTCATCCCATCTCCCAATTCCCCTGTGCGAACAACTCGTATCCGACTTCTCAGGACCAAATCACCGTGGAAATGACACGGATCTTGTGAGTAACTAACAAATCGATCCAGAATATGAGAAATTAACGAGTGCCAAAAAGTACTACGACGCACGAACCTCATTCCACGGTCCCTCACCCATGGTCTCCCTTTCAGACTTCCCCATGGTTACTAGCACAAACGCACCATCATCATCCACGGTGCTCGCTCCGCACAACGCTCCTATACGTCGAACCATCAGCGATGCAACTACCCCTCCACCTTCCTCCTCGGACTCGGAATCTTTCTCGAGGAATGCGCCGTATTCGTATCAGGTCCCTCGGGATTCCGAGGCTCGATATCAAATGACGCGTTCACCGACGGCTCTGGTGGATCGGAGACAGGAGAGGAGGATAATGAGGAAGGTCTCGGCGGATGAGCAGAGGGCGAGGGAGTTGGAGTATCGGTTGGGGAGGTTGGAGGATGATAATTTGATTTTGAAGAGTGCGTTGCTTGGGATTTCGGAGAGTGTGCAGGGAATGAGGGATTATATTATGGGGGATGATATGTAATGTTTTGGGGGTGGAATGGAATTTTTTCTTTTCTTCTTTCTTGTAGGAGTAATGTTGGTAATGAATAATGGCTCGCTGATGATAACTGATGAGTAGCTGGCAATTCCTGTGACCTGATAGGTTGTTCGAGATCTTACAGGTTGTTTAGATTTTAGAAGATGGTATCATAAGAGGAATTAAGAGAGGTGAGAACAGAGTGAATTAGTCATCGTTAAAAGTTCTTTTAGTTGAATATACTCTGTATTATTTAGTAAGACTCTTAGAGCCTGTTTGGATTAGATTATTTAAGAGTTATTATTTAGCGTATTATTTAGATATTATTTAAGGATATTATTTAATTTCTAAATAATACGCTAAAGTAGTGTAAGTGTTTGGATTACTTTATTATTTAATTTATTATTTATTAATTAAAGGATTAATATTATTCCATTCTGTTAAAGGCCCCTACAACTTTTATTAATTCACCCCCTAATCTACATATACAAGAGTACTTATCTCCAACTCCTACCACTTTACCTTCAACACCACTTCCACCACCATGGCTACTCCATCACCCACCGCAGGAGTTCTACTCTCTGAATCGGCCTCTAAGTACATTCCTACTCTTAAGGAGCTTACTTAACAATCTAATATAAATACTAAGCGTAAGCGCGTACTAAACAAAGCCTAAAGGAAGTAACCACGCAAGGTAAAAGTTTCTACCATGCCCTTAACCTGTACTAACGATATACCTATTGATCCTACCCTCTAACTCGATACTACTACGCCTGCTCCTAACCCTAAGGCACCGGGCAAGTCACGTATATAATAGACAAGTAAGATAGAGGAGGCCCTTGTGGTTAAAGGTTATATACAATTTATAGGAGGAAAAGGTACTGACATAGGTAATTAGAAGCCTGAGGGATGAAATACTATTATTACCTCTGTCTAAGAAGTATGCTATAAGCCAGGAGTTGTGGTAGATCTTAAGCAAGTGTGTAATAAATAGGGAGAGATTAAGGAGCATTAGAAGACGTGGAGCATCTTAGAGAGCACTTCTAGCATGGGATAGAGTAAAGAGGATGAATTGTATAAGGGCCTAGATAATATTTAGTAAACACTTAAGCAGGTAAGTCTCCTTATTACTTCTCTCTTTCTTATTTATTAATAATAATTAGGCTTATACTAGCATCTACTAGCATAAATACTATATACTTCTAAGCTATAACAAGTTACGAGAAATTCTTAAAGGAGTATATACTATAGGAGCAGGTGTATTTACTAGCGCTAACCCTCTATCCTATACAAAAGTTACAAAAGAGAAGTAGAATAGCGATACCTCTGAGTCTAACGAAGATAATACTACTACTAAACCTCCTCTAAAAAAGCGATGCTATATAACTATTACACTAAAGTTTAACCCGAATACTCTACTTGTAGGAATTACAGAGGAGTTAAAGGCTTAGCGAGAGGCCCGGGAGATACGAGAATTAAGAGAGTTTAAAGCCTTAAAGTCATACTAAGAAAAGGCTTGTAATATACTCTTGAATAGCTTCTAGGATCGCTTAACTACTAATCAATTAGCGAACGCTTTTATAGTTATAGAAAGTAAGTTAAAAGTAAGAAGCTTTATTTTAATACTAGAAGAAGAAAAAAAGGATAGATAGCTTAAGCTTTAGAAGAGTATTAGAGAGTTTATATAAGAAGGAACTTTATAGTTTAGTACTCTAATCTAGTAGGATGCTATACTTTATATAGTATGCCTTATAATCTACCTACATCTTCTTAGCTATCTTATCTCTAAACTTATCTATCTTCTTTAAGGGTTTACTATTAACCTATAAGAGTAAACTAGATAGAGTAATTATATCCTTAACTTCTAGATTATCCTTCTCTTATATAAGTAAAACATCTACTCTCATTCCTTCTCTTACTCTTATAAAATTATAAAGTGTAGTAAGAGTAATAATAAGAAGAACTTAAGTATTAACTAGGAACTTAGAACCCTAAAGTATATAGTACTTCCTCTATAAAATACTAAATATCTATTTAACTACATTTCTCAAGGCTATATAGTATAAGTTAAATAACTTCTTTACGTTCTTTAGTCTAAGGTTTATATAAGCTTACTCTTTGAGATAGTATCTTATAGCTCGGTAAGGTAAGAGTATAGTATTAGAATTAGTATATCCTATATCTCTAAGCTAATATTTACCCTTAGAAGTAGTAAATCTATATATAACTTTAGCGTTATATAGTATAGCGGCATTATAAGCTAAACCCTTCTATCTAGTAAGAATAAAAGTAAAGACTATATTAAAGTTATAAACTATAAGCACGTTTTAAGAGAGCTCCTTCTTATAGTTCCGGTACCTTAGCTTATTCTCCTTAGGAACATATATCTTAATATATATACTATTAAGAGCTCCTAGGTAATCTTTAAAGTAAGGAAAGTACTTTAGGTTATCTATAATCTAGCTTCTAAGAGAGATATCGTCTATAGGTAATTCAACAACTTCTTTATAGAGCTGAACAAGAGAGTCTAAGATCTCGTAAAAACATCTACTAATCGTCTCTTCTAAGTGGCTAAAAGTCTCCTAGACTATACGATTTAAGCTTTTATTGTTAACTATATAAAGAAAGATCACAAGCTTCTTCTCAAGGTATACCTAGTAAGTTTTAGAGTCTCGGATAGTAGTGTTCTCAAGGATCTAATCCCGTAGATCATAAAAGGAAGAGAGACTTATACGTAATACTCGATATATACGTAGATAGCTATTATAATTAAGAAGTTCCTTTATATAGTAAGGTCCTTTAAGGCGATCTATACTAAGTGAATAGCGCGCTATACGAAGAGATAAAGAGGTAATAAGAGCGAGAAGAGGTAATAGTATATACTAGGATTTATTCTTATCCTTATCTTACTTTTTAAGAGAGTATAGAGAGTATAGTAGAGGTATATTTATAGTAGTAGTTTAGGTAGATGTATTATAAGTAGTGTACTAGAGTTAAATAAGCCTGTTAGAGATACTACTTTTATTTATATAAGCGTATTATTTAATTCTCTAAATAATACGATAAAGTAGTAAACGTGTTTAGATTAATAGTCGGTTTCCCTTCCTCGTCGCTTCGCTAGAGGTCGGCGGAAGCAAGTGTCTCTCGTAAGCAAGTGTCTCCTATAGCTAGGATTTCTCTAGCATATGTTCCTACACTAAAAATTAGCCTATAAATGATGATTTATTATCTATATAGCTGCTCTTTAAAGTCTAGGAAGTTAGCATTTACTCTTATTAAGTCTATTAAGGCTATACTATTATAAGGGGAGCCTAGAGTACTATCTAGATACTCTAGAATAACCTCACTTATATTAAAAGAGTAAGAGTTACCTAAATTAAAGATAATCTCACCTTCTTCTCCTTCTCCTACTATACTAATAAGATCTTATATTTAGTATACCTTAACTTTATTAATAGCTTATACTAATTTAGAATAAAATTCAGCTGTATACTATAGTTATTCAATAAAAGTAGGCTCCTTATCTAGCTTACGGATTTAAATTAAATCATCTAGATAAGAGAGAGTACTATCCTTCTTATACTATAAAAGGCTAGCCTTTTAAGATCTCTCGTCTTTTCTTACCTATACACTCTACTTAAGAAGCAACTTCTTAGCCTTGTTTATAGCTACTTGAAGCCTCTTTTCCTCCTTACGTAATTAATCACTCTTTTCTTTAGCCTCTTTCTTATCAATTTACTCTTATAACCTAGTAATAGTAGAGCTACCCCCTTTATATATATACTTCCTTAATCTTTTCTTTCTTCTTATATTATTAAGTATCTTTTATTAAAGAGTATAGTACTTAACTATAGTAAGATATACCTTTTAAAGAGATACTCTAACCTCTTTTATTATATACTTAAATAGATTAACAGAGGGATCAGAGAATTAAGTAGGATCTCGAGAACTAAGGGCTTATATACTAGTAGTAGTAGACTATAATTCATCTAGCTATTAAGGTAGAAGTAGAGGTAATTTAGAATCTTCTTATATATTAGTTAAAGCTCTCTTCTTCTTTCTATATAAACATATCTATTTCTTAACTACTTTCTAACTTAGTAGATAGTTTCTAGATTTAGTAAACGTATTTTAAATTATCTATGTTTTTATTATCTTTTTATATATAGAGGTAATGTCTTAAAAGAATAAGGTGACTAAGTACTTAAAGTCAAGGCTATAGAGTATAGTAGTAATAGCTTGTTTATAGTACTCTTTAAAAGAGCGAAAGACGTTAACATCTACTAGTTAAAGAATATATATATAGTATAAGAGGTAGTACTAAAGGAGTATATAATTCTCGTAGTATATAAGTTAGAATCAGTTATATATATATATCGCGTAGCTATTAAGGAGTAGGATTCGCTATAGTTTATCTAGGCTAGTACTAAGCTCTCTAATAAGATGTTTAGTATATACTATAATTATCTAATTATTAATATATTCTATAGATAAGTAATCTACTAATTCCTTTCTAGTTAACTCCTTTACTATCTAATTCTCTATAATATCCTTTCTAGGCGTAATTATAAAAGAAGCCGCTACTTTTCTATCTACGTAAATTATCTCTACTATAGTAACCGACTTTCTATTCTCAGGATTCGCTATATATAACTCTTTAACTTATATTAGAATAATAACGTTCTCGCTACTAGTATACCTAACTCTTACGCTAGATTCGTCTATATTCTATATATATTTAGCCTTCTAGATCTTATATTATATAAGTATAGCTATATATTTATTAAACTATTCGTAGATCTCGTCTTTAGTATAGGATTCAAGGCAGTTAAAGGTAATAGGCTTTATATTAATTATATAGAGGTAAGTATACTCTTTTAACTACTTATAGAACTAGAACTTAGACAGAGCCTTTTAAGAGAGTATTTAGGCCTAGGGAATTAGCTAATTATCTAGAATAAGGATAGAAAGTATTACCTGTTTTAAGTTTATAATAGCTACTTATACTATAGAGTAAGTAGCCTCTAGGCCTATCTCCTACTACTTATAATAATACTAACGAATAGCCTCCTCCTAGCTATTATTTAATACTTTATTATTCCCTCTATAAGTGTTAAATATACCTTCTAAATTCTACACCCTCTCTCTTACTCTCTTTACTACCTTCTATACTAATTTATCGTTAGTATAGAATATTCAAGCTCCTATAGTTACACTTTCGCTACTATTCTACTCCTTTACCTACTTAACAGCACTATGTATACACTTCTTCTTTTCAGCTTTTGTAGGTAGTATAGGTATAGAGAGTAGGCTACTATAAATAGGTTCTATTTTAGTAATTTAGGATAAATAAGGTAGTAGTAGAAATAATTAAGATAGTATATATATATAAAATTAGTAGAGGGCTAATCTACGGCATTATAGGAGACACTTACTTGCGAGAGACACTTACTTCCGCCGACCTCTAGCGAAGCGACGAGGAAGAGAAACCGACTATTAAATTTATTATTTAGTAAAAATTAAATAATATCCTTAAATAATCTAATCTAAACAGGCTCTTAATAAAAAAAATTATTTTAAAAATAAGTCTACTAAGTAGCTTATAATCTATTATAAATAACGTTTTTCCCGGGTGAGCCGATCTCCCGGGTGAGTCGATTACTAAAACGCGATAACACTCTTCCTGCTAAGTTTAAGTACTTTAAACAATTTCCTCGCCTTCCTTAACTATAAGACTTCCACCTTGGTAAATACGCCTCTTTTTCTTTCTCTCCCTCCTCTTTTTAAGCTAATTTGCCTCTTATAGCGCCTTAATTTCAGCTCTTATAAGCGTAGCTCTATATACTATAATTTAAGCCCTCTTAGCAAGCCGATTAAATGCCTTGTTAATTGATGTAGAAGAACTATCTTAGTGTTATATAATATAGTTTTTAAGATATATAGTCTGGAATTCAAGCTCTATTACGTTCTATAGCGTCTTTAGGGTCTAGATTAGCTCGTTTATAGAAGGTAGAGTTAATATCTTAAGTCTTAGACTAAGGTAAGAAAGAACGTTCTCAGGATTATATAGAACTAAGCTAGTTGCTTAAAATCTACTCTTAATATTCTACTCTATAAATATAGCTTTAAATACCTCTTTAAATGTAGAAAGGAACTCAAGCTTAGTAATATACTAAATTCTAATCTAAATAAGATTCTTAATCTACTTACTATAGAATACCTTTAATAGGCTAAAACAGCTAACATTAAGAGGCTATAGGATGTAAGATAAGTATAGTAGTATATAGAGTGTAATAATACTATTATTCTAATAGTATTACTAAAATTAAACTAAAATGTACGACTTATAGCTATTAAGAACAAGGAGTCTATATTATCTAACTGTACGACCCTTTGTATACTTGTTAAAGTGCTAAATCCACTTAAATCCAATTTCGTTTATTGTCTATCTATTCTTACTTAGCGTAATTACCTAATCTTGTAGAAGTCCTAAGTCCTCGTACTAAGTAGAGAGGTAGTACTATCCCTTGAAAATAATAAACGAAGGAAGTGCTCAACTATATAAGTTTATACCTTATATAATTAAAACCTACTCTCTATTTCCTAGCTAAGAAGTCTTTAGACGATTCCTTGACTCTAAGCTTGTAATAACTCTAGTAGTTATAATAACCCTTATAAGAAACCTAGCTTCGTCGAAGTTATATATATCCTCCTCTACAATCCTATATTTAGTAATTGTATTTTATACAAGCCTGAACCAGTCTCTAATAACTATAGGGTCTTCGTACTACGCTCTTTTATAATTGTACTTGCGGCTGAATTTCGTTTTGATCTCTATACAACGTTTAATAAAGGTAGAAGTCTAATTCTTACCTACTAGAGGCGCGTCGCGTTTAGAGAGAAGAAGGTCTACTATTTCTCGAATAGCTACTAGCCGAGGTGGGAACCTACGCGAGTCTAGGTCGAGAATATATTATATAATAGCTCGCTCCTCTTTAGAGGTAAGTCTTTAAGCATTAGAAGAAGTATCGCGTCGTAAAGGGATTCTATATATTCAGTCGTAGAGGGTTATATAAGGCACGTCGTAGGCTTTAACATAAGCTCGTATACTTCTTAAATAACCTGAATTAAATGCTTAGACAGCTAAAAGAATACAACCCTCTTCATTAGAGGGTTAGGCTTAGTTAAGTAGTAGCATTTTAATTTTAAGTTAAGTGTCGCGTTTTAGTATTCGAGTGATCGGCTTACCCGGGAAAAACGTTAAAGTAAAAAGTAGTTTCTATAGATTTAGTACTAGAATATAAAGATCTTAGTATTATATTAGTTACTAAATAAGTTAGTCAGTCTATTAATAATAAAAGTTATTTAATATAGTTTACTACCGAGTCGGCTATATTACTAAGTCGGCTACTTAAAATATATATAAAAAACGTCTATACAACTCTAGTAAAAATCTATAGTTCTTAATAAAATTTAATAAAATTTAAAAATTTACTTTATTACTATATATGTAAGTAATATTAGAAATCTTAGATACTTACTAATTATAATAGCTAAGTTATTAAAGAAATTAAAAATAATCTATAAATATAGAGGTAATTTTAAGCGAATCGTTAGTTATAGCTAGTAAGCGTCTATAAATTTTAATATTACTTATTTATATAGTAATTAAAGAGATTTTTTAATTTTATTAGTTTTTATTAAGAATTATAGATTTTTACTAGAGTTATATAGATGTTTTTTATATATATTTTAAGTAGCTGACTTAGTAATATAGCCGACTCGGTAGTAAACTACGTTATATATAACTTAGTAATATATAATTTAAAATAAAAAGTCTACTAAGTAGCTTATTATCTACTATAAATAAAGTAAATAGTAGGTTTTATAGATTTAATATTTAAATATAAAAATTTAGTATTATATTAGTTTCTAAGTAACTTAGTAAAGATTTTAATAATAAAAGTTATTATTTATAACTTAAAAATTTTATATTTAAAAATAAAAAGCTTACTAACTAGCTTATTATCTATTATAAGTAAATAGTAGATTTAATTATAGAAATTTAAGAACCTTTATTTATATTAGTTATTAATATAGTTAGTAAAGATTTTAATAATTAAAGTTATTATTTATAACTTAATAATATAGATTTAAAAAGAAAAAGCTTACTATATAGCTTATTATCTATTATAAATAAAGTAAATAGTAGTTTCTATAGATTTAGTACTAGAAATTAAAGATTTTAGAATTATATTAGTTAATAACTTAGTTAGTAAGATTCTTAATAATAAAAGAGAAATTATAGTCGGGTGAATTAACGCCTTTTCGTTTCTTATCCAGTCTAATTTTAAATGTGGCTCCCGTGTATATACTGTAGTAAATAACTTTATACCGACGAATGCGGTTTAGACCCATCGCTACTATCTCAAATTTCATTGGGAACACTCCTGGTGCCAGTGCCATTTACGATTTACGATTGTAGCTGCAGCTAAATATTAATTTAGAAATTCACTGTTGCAAAGAGCGCGCGCAAGATAGCGAGGAAATTAGTTTATAATGGGAAATTGCATTTACGACTACTATGTAGGACAGACCATTCACGGCTGAGGACAAGTGAAGTTCTGCAATAGCTTATTTCTATTGAAATTATGTACTCAGGCACTTAGTAACTTACAAAGAGTCCTAATAGGGTATCAAACCAGGTGGTATCACACTTGGCGACTCGATGCTCATTCACTGCCTTCTCAACCACATCCCATCTACTCGTCGTCTTGCACATCGATCTCGGTCTTTCTCCACTGGCGAGCCGGGATCTTGCGCTTGAACATGATGTCAATCTCACGATAAGATCGTCCCTTCATCTCAGGCAAGTAGAAGTAGGCCATGACCAAGCAGATGAAACCTGTAGCACCCCAGACGTAACCGCACTTACCACCAAGGTTACCACCCTAATATTGTGTTAGCAAAGGTTACTGTTTAAATCATGGATGAGGAGGGACTTACTGTTGGGTTGAGCATGTAACTTCCGAGGAAAATGCAAGGAATTTCGACAATGTAGTATGAAGCACGTCCCATTCCGGTCGTGAGAGGTCTAAGACGAATGGCTGAGGTCTCTCCAATGATGACCCAGGATGCTGGGGCGGGTCCCAAAGTGAACAGAACAGAGACGATGAGACCCAAGGATGCCTGTGCCCGTGAAGCTGCGGTGGAAACGCCAACAGAGGCTGCAATACCGAGAGCGACCAGGAGAACGACGTTGAAGCCTGAACCCCAAAGATAGATGGTACGTCTGCCAAGGTAGGTGGTGAGGATCCAAGATAGCATAACGAAGATCATTTGTAGAGCCGAGGTAATGAGACCGAGGGCGAAGGCGAGATTCGTGTCAACGCCGGATTCTATGAGCTTTTAGTACATGTATTCATTTGACAATGATGAAGACAACTTACGCTTGAAAAAGTAGACGGCTTGATTGGCGATCAGATTACCAGTCAAATTCTGTGCAAGGTACACACAGCAGACAATCAGGGTACGGTAAAGATCAACACCCTTGAAGAGTTCCAAGTGGTTTGGTTCTTTGACTGATTTCTCGAGATCAATGGTACGACGCATCATGGCAACAGTTTCGCTTGGATTTAGTCTAGACTTGCGTCCAAGACGACCGACTGCATGTGCTGCTTCTTCAAGACGGCCCTTTCGAACCAACCACCCTAGAGAGCGAGAAGATTAGCAATTATTCATATCTTCAAATGGGTGGACGAAGGAAAATAATAACTTACAAGGAGATTCGGGGGCGCAGAAGATCAAAATCATCAAAGGCGTTGGAAACATCCATTGAAGCGCAATGGGGATCTTGTAGGAAGCCTCGGAAGGATCATCGTTGTAGACGTAGGTTACAGCACCAACGATGATACTACCAATTGCCCAAAACATTTGCAGCATCTGAGTAGCAGGAGCTCGCAACTTAATTGGCACAATCTCACTGCAGTATGCGGGGGCGTTGGCGATGAAGATACCCCATGGCAAACCCTCGAGAAGTTGGGCCAGGAAGATAATTGGAAGCGAATTGGCGAAGTAGAAGACGAAAATGAAGGCGTTCAAGAGCATGAGACCAGTCAAGGTTGCATAACGATATCCGATTCTGCTGGTGAGTGGACCGGCAAGGAAGACACCGATCAGCGCACCAAGTTGGCCAGACACCTGCAAAGCAGACTGCCACTTCGTTTCGATAACCCACTCCCCGACGCCCAATTCCGAGACGTGGTAGATGCCGTATTTTTCCGCGAAGGCGGGTAAAGCGATGAAGTTTCCAATGAGGAAGACATCATAGGACTCCATAATCTGAGGAGAAAAGGTGTTAGACGGAAGTAGGAGGAAGAATGGAAGCGACTCCTCGGTAAGCAAGCGGGGAGAGGGCAGGGGAAAATGCAGCATAGGTATGGGTACTTACGATTGTGCAAGACATGACAAAGGCCCAAAAGGAAGCCATGGGGTAAGCTCTGACTGCTTCCAACACGCCCATATTGTGTTCTGCATCTTCTGCAGCGACCGCATCCGCCTTGTACTCGGCAGCCTTTGCCTTTTCGTCGAGATCGTAGACATGCTCGACCTGGACTTTTCCGACCTCGACCTCTGGGCCGCTGCCATAAGCTTTAGAATCGACGGAGGTACTCATGTTGGCTGGTGTCGACAAGTACCTGGTGGACGAAGGGGGTAGGGTTGGTACAAGTTTGTGAGAGGAAAAAGAAGCGACATGGGAAGCGACACCCTTTTGTACTCAAGAGCTCGGCTCAAGCATGGTCTGGTCTGGGTACGTCCATACCTTTGCTCGACCGAATTGCAGTGAATTTGCACCTGTCCTGTCCTGTCTTGTCCTGTCTTGTGAATGTCTGATAGGTGCACCTCCGTACATGCAATGCAATTACGGGGTCAAGCTAGCTACCCCCTACCCCAGCTCAACTCCACTCGAGTTTTTCCATCCAACCCCGCCATTTCTACTTCCCCGACTACCCCAACAACCCCGTCTTTCTTGACCTGACTGAACCTAACCCACGATTACACGAGTAGTATTCTTCGACCCCTTCAAGCTACCCCTAATTGCGAAGACCTCTCCGATGAGATCCCAGTGAGATCCTCATCTGACAAGCATTTCTTGCAGCAATCTCCTGCAAGTGGCCTCGGTCTAAACGGTTCCAACTTCTAAACGCACCTATCACTGCTTAGTTTTCTTTACCCGCACCTATCAATTACCCCAGTTCTCCCCCGCTTTGAGATACCCCAGGATTTGGCGTTAGCCCCATGATATATTTTGTGGTTCGCAACCCATGCACCAATGGGGGGCGTTGGACCCCAGTAAGTAAACATGGAGTAAAAGGACCGATGTTGACAAGCGGGGAGCGGGGGAGGACTTCTAAGTTACAACGTTGTATTCACCACAAGCGCACATTAAACGGGTCATATAGCACCGAGCCGCGTCTGCTGGTTTGATTAATAATAACTTGACACGAGGTGTCTAGGCTTGAGTAATTATCTGAGAGCCAATTTGAGAATTCTTGCAAGTGAATCTCGTACTTTGAGAACAATTTATTGAGGATGGAGATTGGACGAGCTCTGTTTCGGCTAATTAATCTTACTCCGTACTGTGCTCTTGGCTCCGCGGAGGAGAACTTCGAGTTTTGGGCGTAGGTGTAGACCAAACTCCCATGTGGTATCAACCAAGAGAATTCACGTTGAATTCAAACTTGTTGAATAAACAGCTGATGGCTTCCTTTTACTCGAGCGGAAGTAGGAAGTGCTTAATATTCTCGATTTCTTAGGTGCTACTCAAGCTTTTTCCAAGAGTCATTTGCTTGAAAAGCTTATTTTTTTCTTCGAGAATCTCCTTCGTACACCCCTCTCAATAAACTGGTAGCATCGTAGCACGAATACAACGTGTGTTCAGTCTCCCGGTATCACGGTAACGGGCCATATGGATAATGTCATGGCATGGCATGCGGCTTGCAGCGTGTGCCTTGGGAATATGAGTCCCTGGATACCAGAAGCCAGGTCAGATCCTCGTGGTGCACTAGTTCTTACCTCGCACCATCTATTGTTTTTCTGAACTCGCCTGCGGGGTGACAGTTCGCGGGTGAGACCTGGACTTTGGAGGATTCTGATTCAAGAAGCATGTTCAATTTTTCAAATACTATAATTCCACGGTGAAAAATCTCCCAACTGCGTGGTGGCATTGATCAGATTCGCGGAATCAAATTTACTCCGTGAACTACATGTAACATAATCACGAGAACCAAACTAGTAGAGCACGTACCCATCTTTCGATTTCTCATGCTCCTTCATAATTCGTTCTTGGGAATAGAAAGTTTCAGTCTTGCTTATGATTTTCCCAACTTTCGAGGTTATTCCTCCAATTTTTCGCGGAATCTTGATGCGCATTCCAGCATACTTCTTTGTCAATTCCTTGTAATTAACTCTTGCCGGCTTTCAGCAAGGCGAGGAAATTTGTACCTCAAAGATCTGCTCAAGACAGCAGCAATTGTAGACTGGAGAATTTTAGTTGAGATCGGTTTCGGTGAGGTACGTATCTCTCTGGGGACGGGAAAATTTTCATTTTTCTACCTCTCAAATCACACATATTAACTTTGTGAGTTGAATATCTAAAATTCATCGCAGCATTTTATGTTCATTTTTACAATTGCTGTGGGAAGGTCACACAAGCACATGACCAAGACCCCTGAATTCTGTGGCGTTCGTCAGGTTTTCTGATTTTCTGATTTTCAGCTCACATGAGGAGCACCAACCTCATCAAATCCATGATCAAGAGTCATTAAACCAATGTGATACTTGCTATGGAAGAGTTTCTATTTACTCACCTCTCTACTCCGACCTCCATCCGAGTCCTAGTCTTGCACATCTCGAAGGCCCAAGCCTCAACCACGACCTCCTTCAGCCTTAAGGAGGTAGATTTACAATCGGATCCCGAGTATGAAGCTCTCTCATATACTTGGGGGGAAACAGAATCCTTTGACCTTGACAGTTGGACCTATCAATGGAAGGATACGGAAACTTTTCCTATCGAAATCGCCTCCTCGGGCAGCTTACACGTTACAAAAAACCTCCATGGGTTTTTGGCGCACTTGGCTGAGAATGCGCCGCCTGGCGAGTCTATGAGAACCATCTGGGCAGACCAAGTATGTATCAACCAGTTGGACGTTCAAGAGCGTAACAACCAGGTCTCAATGATGCGGAATATTTATATCAAGGCCCGGAGGACACTTATATGGCTTGGAACGCCCGATGAGGACATGATGGTGGTTTCAGATATTTTGCAAGCGATGAACACACCTAGAATTGGTTGTGATGAGAATAGAAATCCAGAGATACTTTCAACTTTAACGAAGAGAGTAAAGGAAGTGATTGCCTTTGAATCTGGTATGCTATTCTCTAATATTGAGGGAAACTCCCTGATCATTTTACATAGGTAGCAAATGGCCGAGACACTTGAACCCTTTCCGGAGCATATTCAACATTCTCAATATGCCTTGGTTCTCTCGAGCTTGGGTCGTCCAAGAAGCCGCTCTTTCACGAGAACCTCTCTTGATCTTTGACTCGAAGACTTGCAACCTCGATGCACTAGAAAATTTGGCGGTTGTTATTTTGCATCTTGAGATAGAATCAGCGACTCCTTTCCTACAAACTTCACAGCTACCGCCTTCGCAAATAATTCGTTCTCGTGGCATTCACACCCTGAGACACATTCAATATTGTCGTCAAAGCATTGAAGATCCTGCCTCAAAGAAATATTCTTTTCTACATCTTTTAAGAAGACTGGCGATTTCGATGAACGCGTCGGACGACCGGGACCTCGTTTACGCATTCTTGGCATTTCAAGATCTAAATAGGGGCCAGCTTGTACCCGATTATTCACTCGAGACGAATGAAGTTTATACATTCTTTTCGGCTTCGATAGCCAGCTCCACCAAATCTTTGTCAATTCTTGGTCTTGTTCGGGGTGTGAAATATCCAGGGTTCCTCCCAAGTTGGGCAATCGATTTACGTTTGCAAAAGAGCCAGCAAGGGTCAGCCCTTGATGAAAATTTAGAGAATACGTTCGAATCTTGCCGTGGTTACCCTTACAGAACATTCGGAGAATTTCCGCAAGGTAATATACTTCGTGTCTATGGGAAAATAATTGGGACTGTTACATTTGTGTCTTCTGTGACGCATACTTATGGCCAACCACTTCAACAAACTTTGAGGCTCGAGGAGAGCGTTGAGGATATAATTTCCAATTTACAACTTGAAGGGCAAAGCATTTCTCCCGAGGGCAACGAAACCCTAAGTAAAAGGGTTCTGATTGTATTGTCAGCACAAGAGATGGACAGTTTCAAGTCCGACCTCGATAGAGAAACATCCGCTGAGAGTATTCTTCAAGCTTACCGAAACTACGATCGTATAGTCAAGAAATACGAGACTTTCGAAAACTACGCGGACCTCGTCAAAGCTGCTGAAGAACTAGACAAGAGGGCACTCATGTGCTGCCAGAAAAGAGTGTTTTACAGCCAAGAAGAACTTTTCGGAATGGGACCAGGGTATATGCAGGAAGATGATTTGATTTGTATCTTGCATGGCTCTGTGGTGCCATGTATCTTGAGAGAACAAGAAGTCGGATTCGAGGTTATTGGGCAATGCTATTACGAGAACTGGATGCACGGGGATCTCGTTGACTGGGGGGAAGATGAAGGGAATGCGTTTGATCTCATTTGATGACTTCTTCTCTCTTGAAACCGGAGGACTGGAAATGAGTTAGTCCTAGTCATCATCAGCTCTAAGCCTGAAATTAGGCATACGAAATCTTACGCACTCATCACTCAGTGCTCAGAATATGCTTTGTTAGTTGGATCCCGAAGCGGCCAAAGAGGGGTAGGGCACGTGAGTGGCTTTGCAGTTGTGATCAAGTTGAGGTGACCCGATATCGGAGGAAAAAAACACTTGGTACCAGAATCACAAACAATTAATAGTCGGTTTCCCTTCCCCGTCGCTTCGCTAGGGGTCGGCGGAAGCAAGTGTCTCCCGCAAGCAAGTGTCTCCTGTAGCCGGGATTTCTCCGGCACATGTTCCCACACCAAAAATTGGCCTGTAAATGATGATTTATTATCTATATAGCTGCTCTTCAAAGTCTAGGAAGTCGGCATTTACTCTTATTAAGTCTGTTGAGGCTATACTGTCATAAGGGGAGCCTAGAGCACTATCCGGATACTCTAGAATAACCTCACTTGTATCAAAAGAGTAAGAGTTACCTAAATTAAAGATAATCTTACCTTCTTCTCCTTCTCCTACTATACTAATAAGATCTTGTGTTTAGTGTACCTTAACTTCGTTAATAGCTTATACTAATTCAGGATAAAATTCAGCTGTACACTATAGTTGTTCAACAAAAGTAGGCTCCTTATCTAGCTCGCAGATTTAAATTAAATCATCTAGATAAGGGAGAGTACTGTCCTTCTTATACTATAAAAGCCTAGCCTTTCAGGATCTCTCGTCTTTTCTTGCCTATACACCCCGCTCAAGAAGCAACTTCTTAGCCTTGTTTATAGCTACTTGAAGCCTCTTTTCCTCCTTACGTAATTAATCACTCTTTTCTTTAGCCTCTTTCTTGTCAATTTACTCTCGTAACCTAGTAATAGTAGAGCCACCTCCTTTACATATACGCTTCCTTAATCTTTTCTTTCTTCTTATATTATTAAGTATCTTTTATTAAAGAGTATAGTACTCAACTATAGTAAGATATACCTTTTAAAGAGATACTCTAACCTCTTTTATTATACACTTGAATAGATTAATAGAGGGATCAGAGAATTAAGTAGGATCTCGAGAACTAAGGGCTTATACACTAGCAGCAGTAGACTATAATTTATCTAGCTATTAAGGTAGAAGTAGAGGTAATTCAAGATCTTCTTATATATTAGTTAAAGCTCTCTTCTTCTTTCTATATAAATACATCTATTTCTTAACTACTTTCTAACTTAGTAGATAGTTCCTAGATTTAGTAAACATATTTTAAATTATCTATGTTTTCATTATCTTTTCATATATAGAGGTAAGATCTTAAAAGAATGAGGTAACCAAGTACTCGAAGTCAAGGCTATAGAGTACAGCAGTAATAGCTTGTTTATAGTACTCTTTGAAAGGGCGAAAGACGTTAACATCTGCCGGTTGAAGAATATGTGTATAGTATAAGAGGTAGTACTAAAGGAGTATATAATTCTTATAGTATATAAGTCAGAATCAGTTATATATATACGTCTTATAGCTATTAAGGAGCAGGATTTGCTATAGTTTATCTAGGCTAGTACTAAGCTCTCTAATAAGATGTTTAGTATATACTATAATTATCTAATTATTAATATATCCTATAGGTAAGTAATCTACTAATTCCTTTCTAGTTAACTCCTTTACTATCTAATTCTCTATAATATCCTTTCTAGACGTAATTATAAAAGAAGCCGCTACTCGTCTATCTACGTAAATTGTCTCTACTATAGTAACTAACTTTCTATTCTTAGGATTCGCTATATATAACTCTTTAACTTATATTAGAACAATAACGTTCTCGCTACTAGTATACCTAACTCTTACGCTAGATTCGTCTATATTCTACACATATTTAGCCTTCTAGATCTTATATTATATAAGTATAGCTATATATTTATTAAACTATTCGTAGATCTCGTCTTTAGTATAGGATTCAAGGCAGTCAAAGGTAATAGGCTTCGTATTAATTATATAGAGGTAAGTACACTCTTTCAACTACTTACAGAACCAGGACTCAGACAAGGCCTTTTAAGGGAGCATTTAGGCCTAGGGAATTAGCTAATTATCTAGAATAAGGATAGAAAGTATTACCTGTTTTAAGTTTACAATAGCTACTCGTACTATAGAGTAAGTAGCCCCCAGGCCCATCTCCTACTACTTATAACAATACTAACGAATAGCCTCCTCCTAGCTATCATTTAACACTTTATTATTCCCTCCATAAGTGTTAAATATACCTTCCAAATTCCGCACCCTCTCCCTTACTCTCTTTACTGCCTTCTGTACCGATTTATCGTTAGCATAGAATATTCAAGCTCCTGTAGTTACACTTTCGCCACCATCCTACTCCTTTACCCACTCAACAGCGCTACGTATACGCTCCTTCTTTTCAGCTTTTATAGGTAGCATAGGTACAGGGGGTAGGCTACTACAAATAGGTTCCATTTTAGTAATTTAGGATAAATAAGGTAGTGGTGGAAATAATTAAGATAGTATACGTATATAAAATTAGTAGGGGGCTAATCTACGGCATTACAGGAGACACTTGCTTGCAGGAGACACTTGCTTCCGCCGACCCCTAGCAAAGCGACGGGGAAGAGAAACCGACTATTACACTGAATACCAATATTACCTATGCATCAAATATTACTTGTGAGAGCAACCGTCACAACATTGAACCCGGTACCTTGGGTCTTCGCACTTGCATTGTATGCATGAATAGACAGGAATACAACACAATATCTAGTTCCTTTTCTCGGATATTCTATTCGATAAACAAATACAAGTTCTTCTCCTACTTGAATTAATTGGCAAACCTCGTGTTCTGGTTTTTTATTACAGACGTGAGTCGTCGTGGGCAGATTCACTGATTATAGTATTGTAGAAGTGTATTTCTACTTTAGACTATGGGGCAGTTACGGCATCCTGAATGCACCAAAAGTCGGAAATGACTAAATCGCAAATCGCAAATCGCAAATTACTACTTTTTATGAGTGAACGAAGTAAATTTTTTATTAAGTTTAGCCCTACTCTCTCTCTCTCTATAGAGCTATATACTAAGTATCTAAGTGATATATTTTGTTCTTATTACTTCCAGAGAATAATAATAGTTAAATCACGTGTGTATCACGTGTATAACCAGCCTTCGATAGATAGTCTACTATCTAGATAGTCTATCGTTATATTGCTCTTATAAAGAGAGAGGAAGAGAGGAAGAGAGAGAGAGAGAGGTTAGGAGGGAATAAGAAGTGAAATAAAAAAAGAGGGGAAGAAGAATGCTTACCTACGCTAGGGCTAACATTCCCCCGAAATGTTTGCTTCCCCCCCTCTTCTTACTTCCCCCTCTTCTTACTTTAGGAGGTTAGAGAGAAGGAAGGAAGAGAAAAGGAGAAAGAGAGATAATATAAGAATAAACTATATAATAGGAATAATTTTAAACTCTAAGAGCTTTTAACCTCTTCTTACCTTTTAGGATTTGAGATTTGAGATTTGAAATTTGCGATTTGCGATTTGGTCATTTCCGACTTTTGGTGCATTCAGGATGCCGTAGCAGTGAGCTTAGTAAATTAAATGACTAAAAATGTCGTTTGTAAGTTTATAAAGTAATTAAAATTACTAAATAAAATTCTTAAACTTATAAGAATATAGAGGATTCAATTTGATCTAGTTCATCCACTGAGTTCACTTATATAAACCCATTGTCATAATATTTTAGAGCAATCAAGAAAAGCAAAAAAAGTTCAAAGCTTTCTTAAGATTTGGAGTACTAAAGAAACCCCATTTTAGAAGAATCAAGTTAATTAAGTCAGCTTAATAGACTTTGGAGTAATTATAAATCTGTCGATTTATAGTAAAACGTGCGCATATAAATAGTCAATTCCAGAATAAAATACACCAGCGGTCACAAAATTTTAAATTCAGGATGCAATTCATTAGGGTAAGTATTTGCTGCGAGAACCCCGAGGAATGATGGACAGTTGGTAAAATTTGGAGAAAGAAACAAGATCCTCTTATATACTTCGCATGCACCAGAATTCGGGAACCTGTATCTCGCGCTTCCGTGTAAGTTCATCAAAGATACTCCACAACAAGATCAATCCTAGCACAATTGCTGGGAATCTCCACCTGTGCATCATAATGCAGAAAAAACAGCTGAGGGACAAGTCGAACCCATTCGCAAGCTAATTCTCAGTCAGTCTCAAACTCACTAAACTAGCAACTTAAAAGGAAAAAGGGACCTCGTACCTAACCATCCCTTCCAATAGACAGCTTGACTAAGTTGATAGATCAACTTCCCATCCACAATCGCCGCTGTTTGGTATATCGCTGGGTTGGGACCAGCATCAATCGTGACCTTTAACCTTAACATCAATATTATCAGCCTGGTGTGAAGGGTCTGGAGAGGAGGGTGCTCACCATGAATCGTAATTAGTCAGTGTATTGTAGTCTAAATTTAGAAATGCTGTGTAACCGGAGTCTGGGAATACGAATGTCGGGGTGGTCTCATTGAGAAACCCGCCTGCGAAGTTGGTTTTATTTGTGAATACTGCATCTCCCGCACCCGCAAAACTATGATAGGTGGTTACTGTAAAACTAATTAGCAAAGACACGATTGAGAAGAGTGGATATCGTGCTTTCAAGGCCGTCGAAACGTGCATCTCCATCATTTCCTTTGGCGATTAATTTGTACATTGGGACAGTGGGTACAGTTTGCCGTTTGTTAACTTCAAGAGCGGCTGTGAGGTTGAAGGTGAAGAGAAAAGCCAAGATGAGTTGGAAAAATTTCATTATGGCAGCTGAGGAAGTTATTAGGCGATGGAAGGTAATGTTCTGAAAAAATGCTAATATGACATCTGGGTTCAAGCTGGCAAGCACTGAATTTATAGTCCTCGACAAGATGTCGTACGAGGGTATGTGTGGGGTACCCGGTTCATTGTTTTTGTGGGGGAGGACATCGCTCCTGTGTTCATCATCGTGAGGAAAACTCCAGGGGCCACACTTTAGTAGCACAGAATAACGTTGAAAACTTGTGGGATACTAGGGTATATTCTATTATTCTTAAGTACTTCAAGTAGAACACTTGGACATGGGGACTTGTACGGATAAAGCGGATCAAATACGAATTTAACCGACAGCTTAACGCTGCACAAGTTAAAACCATTGCAGATCAGTTCATGAACTCATGACCATGAGCGATCTAACCATAAGCTTAGAAATGCAGGAATACGAGGTCCTTGTCCCCCACTTCGTAACTGATCAATCACAATGGAGTTTTAGTAATCCCGTACTGGGTGGTGCTACACATCCAGACACGCTACCTTCTACACCGCTGGCAAAAGATTGTGTCGAGAACTAAGATGTAACTGTACCAGGTTTATATAGGACCTTTCCATAAAAACCTTTCAGGTTATAAGTACAGCAGCTGTCAATCGACATCAAGAGCACAACAATAATCGCGAGAACTCGTAGTATCGAAGATCAGACGAGAGTTCTCTAGAATGTTAGGGTGTATACAGTTATCAGGTCACAGAAATATCCTCCCCGTTGCATCTTGGATGGTCTATCATCAATTTCAGGTCGAACTTGGGAGCTGATTCACCCACTGAAGGGGTGTGAATTATGGGAATCTGAACTATGCGTTGTTGGCTTCGGCCCACATAGGGCGAATATCGACGTGATTTACCCGTTCGTACCTTCACGGAGATCGAGGATATAAGAGCACATTTCGGAGCTAGATGTGTTGAAGCACGCGGAGTAGCGCGAGCAACAGACAAACAAACGCCTATAAATGAAGGCTTGCACCTATTACAAGCAGCGGTTGTACAAGCTTGTGTACCTTCTATAAGGCTATCAGTATATCTCATTCACTAATTGTTGTATTAGCCAGTTATATTACCACTTTAGACTGACTATCTAGTAGTAAGTTTAGTAAATTCAATAACTTATACTATAAAAAAGGGCACAGAGGATTAAATATCTTTCTAGTAAGTTTCTCTACCTAAATTAAGTGTTACTAATACCTAGAGTAATTGAGAAAGACAAAGTAAGTTATTAAATTTATAAAGACATAGAGGATAGAATATAAGAACATCTCTCTAGTAAGTTTTAATTAAGTGTTTAAAAAGATAAAAATTAATTGAAAATAAAGTTCTAGATACCTATTTAAGTTAGATATACATTCTATAAAGATATCAAGTAAGAAATTTTAGAGTAACTATATTTCTATCAATCTGGAGTAGCATCAGGTGTGTATCTAGACAAAATAAGACAATATATAGTGTGACCGTGCCAAAATTACATAATCATAGCCCACATTTAAGCCCCACGTATTGAAAATTTCTCTAAAGTTGAAAATATCAGAAACCAACGACACTTGACATAAACAACAGGGGCTGTAACTCAGTGGTAGAGTGCCTCGTTTGCATAGCAGCTTCTCTAGCTGATATCTGCCTCGATGAAGTCCTGGTTTCGATCACCAGCTGCTCCATTAAGGTTTATGTTTTTGCACTATCTCACGTTGAAGGGGGGTTTTACTTTCGTGCTGGTTTTTCAAAGGGCGTCGAGATTGTCCTTTTTTGGTTGGTGAAGGCTTTAGCGAGTTTGGTTCCTGGAAAAGTGGGGCTACTTAGAGCTAGATAACCGAATATTACTAAGCACAATTGAGTAGTTATAAATAAAACTAATACTTAATTTTAGTAAAAGTATATATAATTTAGAACTTATTTTACTTTAAATATCTATAATATAACTAAAGCGTCTAAATATAAAGTAAGATCTTAATGTTTTATAGATTCTTTCTAGTATATTTAATAACTAAGATAAATTGTTTTATAGTATAGAGTAATTGAGTTGAATAAATAAAGTACTTGATTTATTAAAAACTTTAGGAATAAATATAAAACCTTCTATAGAATAAGTTTTCTGTTTTGAAATAAATATTAATAATATCTAGAGTAAGAAAGTTAATTAATTAAGTTAATAAAGTTTATTTCATTAGTTTCTTTTCAACTACTTGATGAAAATAAATCGAGCTTTAAATTATTCTTTTTTTTTATCATGAATTATCATTATTTCATGTTCATTTGGGGGGTTTAAATGAGGGTGAATAGGTATATGTCACTTCATCTGAGGGATAATTAAGGCTAGCTTCCAAGCTAGTACATGTTGGTGGGGTATAATTATTCTATTACATGCTTTTGCACACTACACTTGAGTCGCCAGTTACGGTACCCGATTTATTACCATAAGGAATATCGATAGCACCAGTAGTGATACCACCACGTAATTTTTCTAGAACTAGTGCATTTGCCGTCTACTATCGCATGATAATAGACGTGGCACTACTAGCCATAAGTTCCTTCGACCACGCCAACTAGATTACACACAGCTCTCCTCTTCACTTCAATTCATACTCTTTTCAGAATCATCTACCATTCCCTGAAAAGTACATACATCGGAACGATGACAAAAGAAATAATGCATAACAGACCGTTATTCTTCCAACGACTCTTCCGTAAGAAGAACGTCTCTGATACCTTATCCGCACCACCACCGTACACCGATGCCTCAACTGGAGCTCCAGCTCAATCCCAAGCCAAAGTAACCAGACAGCCAAAAATCAAAGCAACCGCTATTCCACAATGGCTTTGGTCTAACCAGCAATGTAGAGAGTGGAGGAAGTACTTTCCATATTCTCTTTTCTTGATTGATCTTTTATGAATATTCAGCTGGAGTTTCCTCTCCTCTCTTCCAAAATAGCAACACTAACTCAGAGTTTCCAAAGTTACCGCCATTCTAGTCGAACTACAAAATCTCCCTGAAGCAGAGGCTGTGGAGAAAGCAAAGAAGTTCGAGGGGTTTGGACCAACTATATTTCAATACGGAGCCGAGCATTGGATGAACCTCCTCGGTACCGTAACTAGATCCGCAGTCTACTGTCATGTTATGAGCGTCAACAGAAAGCCTGGTGCTCTGCCAAAAAATATCAACTTTCCACAACACACTTTTAAGCAACCATGAGTGCGGGTTAATTTTAAGGTAGAATGCTGGAGGGTTGAGGATAGTAGCATGCTAGAAGATGGTGCTGTTTAGACGATTGCTGAGATATAGTTTGGTGGAGTCGTGAGGCGTATCAATAGGGAGGGCAGAATGGTGTGTAGAATGAGGAAAATAGTGTCAAGTTAGTAATTCACTAAATATTTCCATCCACAAACAATGTACAACTGTAATCGGTCTACGTTACTTCAAATATTCTCCCAATTTGAGAAAATCCCAAGCTCACTCGTCTTCTCGTGTCTTTTAAACAATACGAACATACGTTTTTATCAACTGTCAATTCTCCAAAGAGAAACTTTATACTTCAGTGTTAAGATATTCTATTACCCTAATAGCAAGTCGTGTCATTCCAGATTATTTTATCCTCAACCATGAACAACGTTGAAACTTCCAAATAATGTTGAGAATCCAAACATGAGCAGAGCATGTAATTTATCCTGGCAACTATTGAAGCAGCTGGCTTACCCTCAGACGCTCACCAGAAATAATACTTACACTACAAAACATTCTTACTTTTTCTTGGTGGAAGAAAGTCGCACGCATTCATTTTGTCTGAGGGAAGGTCAATATATAAACCAAGAAATAAATTCTGAAGACAAATGTTACCATTGGAATCACATGGGGTATCCAGTGGTAAATTAAAAGAATCCCTTGAGCTACTGGTGATTGGCCAATGAACAGGTCACCAGGGGGATGGGTGGCTGAGAGACTGCTGTTGGGTGACTGTCTTGCATTCACCTAACATGTGTTGTGGTACATGCGGTATTCTAAATAGGACTAGGGTACTTACGGAATATAAATATCAGCAGATGGGGCACAGAGAGGTTTGCACTCAAACACAATCCATACTTTACCACTGTCATCTTGATACCGTGGCTCCTTCCACTACACTTGCCGATCACCTGGTAACATCATCACATCAGAGGCTCTCTGCAATTTTGTCCTCATTCAGCGCTTTGCTGCTCATCTACTGAGTACCCACAAAAAGGCTCGTAAGTTAAATTTCACTTCTATCCTTCATCCTCTTCCCTCCCATCACCCATGTTGTCACGGAATCTTCAAGTTTCCTGCAAATTTGACAAACGTAAGCAGTTCCAGGTGGTTTTCTATATCTACGAGTAACTATCCACAGCCATGGGGGAGACCTCGAAGAAAGAACCAAAAGCCAAAACATTTTTCCGTCGACTGTTCAGTACGAAGAAGAACCTCCACACCACCAGATCCGCACCGCCCCCACCTTACACCGACGCCCAAGTCCAACCCCAAGATCAAGAACGACAAATCAAAGCAGCCGATATTCCTCAATTCCAGGGGTCAAGAAATCAATGTAAAGAATGGATTACCTCTGTACTTGTTGAGTACGGCAGTCTCCCGGAGTCAGAAGCCAAGAAGAAGGCGGAGAGATTCAAAGGATTTGGACCTTCGCTCTTTGCGATTCCACCAGAAGGCTGGAAACATGTCCTTGGTAATGAAATGGGCAACGATGTGTTTGCTTTGATTTTAACCCGTATGGACCAGGCAGGTGCTTTGCTAGAGAATGTGACGTACAACCACTTGGTCAAGAGGGAAAGAGTAGGAGCAAATTTATATTAGGGATAAATTTATGTTAGGGGTATGGAACGATAGATTCCAGTGAAAGAAAGGAACTCATAGCACCTATGCTCACTTTAGTTGATATTTGTCAATCAACACGTCAGGTTCTTTCAACTAAGATAATGAATTTACACTGCTAATTTTCCCTTTGAGTGACCAGCGCGTGGAGCGTAGCTTGTGTGATTTGGGGGGAAATGTCAGACTCCTGCAGGAAGTCCATTCAAGAAATTGTGAGCAAGGACGAAGGGTTACAGCTTTGTACAGATACAAGCGAACAAGTGACAAAGATCAAGCCACTCCTTTGCTTGGAACAAAAAAACGCTTTTTCGCGTACTTTATAAGCACCTACATTATACCTTTTGAATTGTAAAATAGATATAAAATATCTGGCTGAAATCCTACGATAGAACCATCTCAACTACTAAAATACTATCACATAATTTACCTTAACGTAGAAACGGCAGGAAGAACCGTAAAATATTGTGGCCATCAGCATTTCACCAGAAAATTCATTTTTATCTTCCATATTCCGCCCTAGACTTCCTCTCAATATCTCGTATCATTGCAAGTGCTTCGGCGGCCGAGATCCTGTCCTCGGGTGAAAACTGCATCAACCCCTTGATAACAGGAAGCAATTCCTTCAAAGACTCGTCTTTCACTGTCTCCCCAAACTTCCGCTCAAGTCTCGTTGCTGCATGTTTGCCTTTCTCGGGATCTTTCTCAAGGTCAGCGAGTTTTACAAACCACTTAGTGTAGGCTGGAATCCCCCCAAATGCGGTTCCCTGCAGGAACTTACCTTCCAATGGCTCCCACTCAATCCCCTCTTTTTTTCTCATCTCCTCATACTCCAAGTTCCATTCTCCAGGTAAGTCTCCCATGAAATCTATCATAGATGCCACCAAATTCGTTTTGTCACCCAGATACATCCAAGGCAACTGTCCAAACACAAAAGAATAAATCTACCTCTCTCAAAACGTCAGCTCTCGTCAAGCATATTGCATCACCACCCTCCCTTTCTCCATGAAGAAAGCCACTCTCACTAACCGTAATACCAACTCTCCAAAGATCAACTCTAAAATCCAATACCTCTCCCAGAATTGACTCTGGAACTTGCAAACTTCCCGGCTGCCTCAAAACCTTCGGTTCCTGGCCCTGTTTAAACGCTTCCCCGAAATCAATGATCCTAATATCCTCATCCTCAGGAGTCCAGTGCTCCCAAGTCGTAGCTTTTACTATTTGCTTCGGTAACCCCTTTCGCAAAGGTTTCCCATCTTTCCTTTTCAAGTCGTGGACTTCTGGTTTACCGAGGATGTCAAAGATGTGCTCCTGGTCGAGGTTGGCGATGGATTTTGCTGTGAAGAGTATATTTCTTGCGCTTATATCTTGGTGATGTGTTAGTGACGAACATGAATAACAAGAGAGATCTAAGGACCACTTTCAACAATAGAAAGAAGAGACCACAAAAACACATACCACCATGTCCCCACCCCCTCTCATGCAAACTCGCCACAGCACACAACAACTCCCTCGAAATCCTCAACACAACACCCCTCTCCAATCCCCCAACCTCATTCCTCCCCACCTTCCCACCTCCCATCCCCTCCAAAACATCCTCCACACTCGGTCCCAAAACCTCAAAAACCAAACACTCATGACCCCCTTCCTCAAACCAATCCAAAATCCCCACAATATATTTCTCTCCCAGCTCCCCATCCCCTAGCTCCCCTTTAATTCTCCATAACATACTCTCCTCCCCCATTTCAAATTTCGGATGTTCTTGAATCATGATTTTAATCGCTACCCATCTTTCGTTCCTTTTAGAAAGAGAGAGGGGACGCACGTTAGTCAAGGATCTCCTTTAACCCCCCAAGAAGATGGTGAAAGAAGGAAGAAACCATCCCGTTGCGATATCCTCATACTCTCCATTCTCTAAACATCATAAAGTTCAAAGTTCAAACCCTAACACCACAAAACACAAAAAGAACCAAAACCCAAAAAAGAAAATTCAAAAACTAACCCCAATTCCCACCCCAACCAAACAACCCCAAACCCCCCAAACCCAAGTTTGTGCCTCAGAACATACCTCCCCTCCCCAAGATCATCACCCAACCCAAGTATATCACCCAACCCAACAGCCAGGTATCCCCGCCCATCCCCCCGATAACGCGAGAGGTGTTCCTGGGTAGCCAGGAATTGCGGTTCGGTGAAGGCTGTGAGGTCATCCATCGGGGATGTTTAAAGTAAGGACTAGGAGAGAATTGGATATGAGGTGGATAACCCTTGGGAAAGATGAGGTGGGGCGGAGAAGACGAGATACGGACCGGATATCGGAGGTGGTGAGGTGGTCGACTATAAAGCCGGCGGTAAGCGTGATGCTCGTGGAGAACACATATTTTTATATCACCAGATCTAAGATACCTATTATACTAGAGTAGGAATAGTATAAAAGTTATCTAGGGAGTACCCCTAAAGGCTGTAATCGTAGCTAATAGTATATACATAGAACGGACTCTGAGATATAGCCTCTGGTTAAATATTATAAAATTATTCTAAGAATAATCAGGATGGGTTTAAATACTCTTATTTATTTATTTATCTAAGAAGTTATAAAAGAGTTCTGTAAATAGTAAGCCCCTCCCGCCACATCCCATTTACTACCTACATACATCTACTACCTTGCTTAAACCCCTTCCTATCATCGTGGTATTCCACGCCATAGCTTATTAGAACTCGAATAATATCCCGCAGTGGCAGAACAACAAGTAACGCTTTCGCAGTATACTCTAAGCCTTTTGTAGTAGACGACATCTAGAGGGGTAGAAGAGTACAACGTAGAGCTTATCTAAGGTGAGTATAAATCTTGGAAATAATAATCATAAATACTATATTAAAAGTTTGAAATAAAGGTTACTTCGAAGAGAAGGTTGTACTATACATATATTTCGTATGAACAAAACAAAACTAAGTAGGTACATACAGGACCTTTCCTGACACGGTGTCGAGGTAATAAAAAAAAAAAAAACAGGTATTATATTTACTAGACAAGCATCCCCAGGATTAGCAAAGACTTATAAGTAATAGAAGCCAATTATTCAACAATCAGGAGAGTATTTACCACCTCTTTTCAATATCTATACACTATAATATTAAGAAAATTTCACTATTTTCGTCTTACAATATAACAATGCAAGTTCACAGAACCACGAACCAGTATTTGCAGCACGGTTGAACAGAACTTATATACCCTAAAAGTTTATTGCCCCAAATGCTCTGAATAAGTCTCAAGCCCCCTTATCAAGTTGAACAAATTTTACTTAACAAACACATATTAAGCTGGGTTAGTAAGTTGGCTTCAACCATGGAGATCACACCCAGAATTATACCTTTGTTGGGGGCTGGTTGACTTGTGGCATGCGATCTTATTCCTGGTTCGCGCATCCTCTTATTTCCAATTTTTCATCTTAGGTGCTACGCTCAGGAGAGAGAAAGGCAACAAATGCTAGACGATAGCCTCAACCACAAAAACGCGGCAGCAAAAATGAGACGATAAAGATGGATATTCGACGTCAGAAGAAATTTCATCTTGTCCTCTTCCACAAAATTCAACATGATCATCCCCGTTCAGCCACAGAGCATCATATCCACCTACCTCCACAGCCGATTTAGACACAAGAACAATGAGCAGAGGGTTGGGCAGCAGTTGGGCATCAACAACCCTCTCTCATATCCCTCTTCAAATCCTAGCATCGTGACATCCTCAAATCTCCGAGAATTGCAACAATCGATCTTTACTCCAAGAAGAACGAATCCTGCGAACACCTGCGAATCACAGAATTCGTTCTTATATCGTGATCCGAGCCGTGTATCATACCTAGAGAACAATGAGATCAAGGAGATGAGTACTCGAGAGAACGGGATCATGAAAAAAGCAGACATTGACTCCGAAATCTGGAATACCAAGATCTGGGGTCACCAGATATCGAGACCTGGCTGGCCACGACAGCTTTGGCGATAAACGACATCAGAGCCCCATCTTGCCTGCTGCAACAAAACAATGGGAAAGTGAAACCCCTTTCCCGCCTCAGCGAAGTGATAAGTTCGAGAGAGGAGAATAATTCATTCAGCTTGGAACGGGACGAAGTTGCAGAAACAAAACTTGGAACTGAAAGATGATTATCGTTGGACTGTGTGTAATACAAAAGCCACCAGCTCGCAGCCTCGCGGTATCCATCACAGCCAAGGAGCAACGTGCCCGGCAGAGAGATAACTATCATTTATCAAAAGAAAGTTCAGATGCTCACGGAGTACAGCTCCGACAGGTTGAATCCAGTGACTGACATGTCTCCGTCATCACTTGCGGAAATCCGTAGCGAGGCTCCCGTTTCCGAAGGTCCATGGCAGAACTACGATGCCCACACAGTAGTACTGACCCCACGATCGTTGTCAGCTTGTTTCTAATTCCGGGAATATATGTGTAATGCGGGAGTGGTGTAACGTGGAGTCGTTGAGGTGACTTGGAACCAGGGTTCAAAGTATTGCATATGAGAGGTGTTTAAGCTTTACAGTACGAGTACCGGTACAGTAGTTTTGCAGCCCCTGGAAAATCATCTGCTCAGCACATGGTACAAAAGCAAGTCTTTAGCGTGGGTTTGAGAATATCGTACGACTCTGTACGCCACGTTCTAGCGAGAAGTCGGGATTTGTAGATGGAGGTTGAAAAAGAAACAACCAGAGGAAAAAAGAAGCGATGATCTAGCCTTTTTACCCTAGCACGCCTGGTCTCGTTTCTGTATGGATTTTAGAAATTCTGGGACCCTGATTGGCCAATTTCGGGATTCCGGAGAGAAGATGCAAGGTGGACACTAGCGTCGATGCATGGAAATCCAGGGCTGAGCCACCAGCCCCAAAGATCGGCTCGTTTGTTTCGTTTGTCAACGACATCCATAGCGTTAGCGATATCAAACATTGGACATGACGGGACTTGACTAGACATGATTAATATCGTCACATATGCAGCAATAGTCGTGTTCGCGGCCGACGTGTGGAGGGAGTACTCGGATTAGGCGATGGTTGCCAGGAGTCAGGACTCGGAACTTCCTGGTTAGTTTAGGGGAGCTAGAGAGAGAGGCAGTGGAAGCTAGAAGCTGGTGATTGGTGGGAAGGGAGACTCTGAGCACCCCAAACGACGCCATCAGTTCAATATACGGAAGCATGTGCATGGCTTTCCTCACCTGCCAGGTACAGGCGAATAGTGGTCAGAAGAGAGGCGAGTTAGCTAGCAGGACGAGTAATGGCCATCTTCATCCTTGTACATGACCATCACGCCGTTGGTGGCGGCGAGGTTAACTCTTTGGCGCAAGAGTACAGTACTCGAGTAGATGGTGGCGGCAGGTGGGAGCTGTGTTGCCGCGCCGGGTTGGGTTGTTTGTTTGCGATGGCAGATGTACAGTTCTCGATTGGGACATGGATAGGAAGGTATTTCAATTTGGTGGCTGCTCGCAATTCTGTAGGTTGACGTTGGTAACTTCTCAATTGGGAAGTGAAAGGCGGTTCTGTCTCTGAGTTTCTAGTAGGAGGAGGAGGAGGAGGAAGAGGAGGAGTAGGTCGACGCGAGGAGGTCGACGCGAGGAGGTCGAGGGATACTCGAGTAGGTAGATGACGGGAGTTGGAGGGACCGGGAGCTGTAGAGGAGTGCAGGTGCGTACTCGAGATGGTCCTGCTTACTGACAAGGTTGAAAATTCCGGCGCATGCAGAATGCGCTTACTTTGTCGATAGATGCAGTTGTACAGCAAACCTGGAAGCAGTGGAGAGCAGAAGTAGATCTCGGACCAGCAGAAAACAAGGTCAAGGGGATGAGGCAAGAACGATCGTCCTTGTCTGAAGAGTACCTTCATTGGCTACCTACCCAGTAGGTAATCTGCCGCTCTACCAAATCTCAAGCCACCTGCACCCACCACACCCACCACACCCACCACACCCACCAGAACACTTGGAGGGGGCATGCAGCGAAAACATGAGCGTGTGCGTGGGAAGGAAGGGTCTTGACTACTGTACCTAGGTACTTGACTACCTACCTACCTACCTACTCTTTACTTGACCCGTCGGTATTATTTTTTTTGCCTTCTGTGTTTGTCTCATCTACCAAGTACCAAGTGCGCTTGCGTTTGTAACGGGCGGTGCGGCTACTAGGATCCTCTTTCTTCTTTCCTCCTCCTCTCCTCCTCCTCTCCTCCTCCTCACCTCCTCCTTCTTTTCTTTCCTCCCTTCCATGTCCGATTCTTGACAACCTTTTGGCCTAATCCTGACCGATCAGCTCCTCCTTTCTTATATACTCTCCCCTATCTGGTTCCTCACTTTCAGACTGCTCCTTCTCCTCCTTCTTTGGTAAATCTGGTCTGTAAATTGTCCTGTCGTGTGCCAAGATTGCTCCAGATTGTCCAGGTTGTCCAAGTTGTCCAGGTTGTCCAGGTTGTCCAGGTTGTCCAAGTTGTCCAAGTTGTCCAATTATTCCATTCTTGGTGAATCTCCACGCTTCACTCCTCGCTCCTCTCCCCGCAAATCAGATCAAACGATCCCCACAGGCGAATCCCTACTTCTTCACCCTCCTAGGTCATTGTCAGGCTATATTTTGGCACAACCTTTGCTTCCAAACTTGCTTCAACTTCCACCCAATCTCATCAACTCAACCTCACCCTCAACCCTCCCCATCAACACCCCCAAAGAGTGAGGGAAGCGCAGTACGAGCTGCACCCTACGTGTGGTTTTCCCAAGGAGTCTTCTAGGACACTACTCTCTCAACACTCCCCGCTCATTGAATGCACCTTTTTGGCTCGATTTGGAGGAGCTCAGCAACATTCCGCTCTTTCCCACAACGACCACCACCACTCAATCCAAGGTTATCGTCACCAAAGCGTTTCCTGGCCACGACGATGCCAGCAAAGAACATCCTGATCTACCTACTTCGAAGAGACCTTCGGGTTTCTGACAATCCCATCCTCCATCATCTGAGCGAGAGCAAGGACCATGGATTCACCCATCTTCTTCCCTTGTACGTCTTCGCTGCCCAGCAAATCGAAGTCAAGGGATTCATTCCAGATGGCGACGCTGTTGTCAAGAGTCCTTACCCGGAAGCAAGAAGTCAAGTAGGAGGCTTTTGGCGAACCGGCCCTCATCGTGCCAAGTTTCTGGCCGAGAGCGTCACGGATCTAAAGACTAGTTTCGAAAGGATTGGAAGTGGCCTCTGCGTTCGAGTTGGCATGCTTGACGAGGTTGTCAAAGAGCTCATCACCGGCTTCGCTCAAGGCGACGAGACGAAGGTTGGAGCTGTCTGGTTGACTAGCGAGGAGGGCGTCGAGGAGAAGAGAGACGAGAGAGCTATCAGAAATTTGTGCAAAGACAATGATGTCGACTTCAAGGTTTGGATCGATGAGAAATATCTAAAGGATGAGTGCGTTTCCCTTGCTATGCACCTTCAGCTTCTTGCTAATAACGCCCCCCAGTCGAGATCTCCCCTTTTCCAAGCCAGAAGATGCCCCAGACGTTTTTACGACATATCGAATGACAGTCGAACCTCTTCGAGATGCACTACGTCCTGTCCTTCCCACAACAGCCAAAGGTTCCCTGCCTGAGTATCCAGCAGATGCTGATATCCCAGCCCAGCACTATCCTTTCCGCATTCCAGACACCACAGAAACCTTCATTGAGGCACTCATGAAACCTCTCGCGCCTCCTTTGATTCCAGTTCCTCCTGAACGTCCTAACCAATACCCAAATGCACACCCATTTCTCGGTGGCGAAACGAAGGCTTTGGAACGGCTTGAGCACTTGATCAATACTGGAGCAGTCACTTCGTACAAAGATACACGCAATGGCCTGATGGGCACCGAGTTTTCTACCAAATTATCCGCGTATTTGGTACTTGGATGTATTACCTCTCGTCAAATCCACACTTTGCTCGTCTCCTTTGAAGATGGAACGACAGAGGATGGAAAGTGGAAAGACGTTGAAGGGTACGGAAAGGGCGAGAATCCAGGCACCAAGAGCATCCGATTCGAGTTGTTGTGGAGAGACTACATGCGAATTTGCAACGTCAAGTTTGGCCATAAGCTCTTCCGAATTGGCGGGTTTCGAGACAGCGAGGATCGTTGGGTCTCCCCTCAGAAGCCTGGTAATGGCCATACCAAAGAATACATCAAGGAGATGATATTGAGATTCTTGAATGGTACCACAGGCATGGGTCTGATTGACGCCTCGCAACGAGAAATGTACTACACTGGATATACATCAAACCGTGCTCGTCAAAACGTTGCATCATTCCTTGCTAAGCATTTGTGGATCGACTGGCGAATTGGAGCCGAGTGGTATGAGAGCATGCTCGTGGACTACGACGTATCAAGCAATTGGGGCAACTGGCAATACCTTTCTGGAGTCGGAAACGACCCTAGAGGCGAGGCTAGAATTTTCAATCCTGTCAAGCAGGCTTTTGATTACGATCCAAATGCGACCTATGTCAAGACTTGGGTGCCAGAGTTGAGAGGTCTGACTGACCCTGGTGAGATTTTCCAACCATGGACTATCCGAGACGAAAAGAAAAAGGCCGAGCTAGGTCTGTCGGGATTGCCCTCAGTCGAAAAGCCATTGAAGAAGATCGAATTCACCGTTGGAAAGCGAGGAAGACATCTCGGACGACTCAACCGTGGTGGACACAGTCGTGGGGGTAGGACTCCTGGCGCTGGACCAGCAAACGACGAAAACCAGAAGCCAGTTGATAATGGTGGTGCTGCTCGGGGCGGTGGTCATTCTCGCGGAGGCTATGGTGGTAGAGGTTATGGCGGAGGCGGAAACCGATATGGTGGAAGCTCGCGCGGTCATATTCGAGGATTTGGTCGAGGTGGCCGTGGAGAGGGTAGAGACCTTCGAACTGGACCCATGGAGAAGGCTCAGGCTGCGACTGACTCTACCCAACAACCCGGAGTCGTCGAGTAAGCGAGTTTTGTTCTAATTTCGCATGCATGGACCACCTGGGTTTTATGAGCAACGAGTTAATGGTTGGACGGGATACATACATTCATTGCTTTGGAGTTTCACAGGGTTACCATGTTTAGATTTTTGGCGTTGCTGTGTGCACGCTTTGGGGATTGAGAGGTATATTGGCTTGTTTTGCTAGCTACTATTTATTGCTTTTAGGCAGATGCTATTCGACGTTGGACTCTACTTTTATTAAAGTTGGGACAAGTAATGATATTTTGGAAGAATAAGTAGCTAGCTGTTTGAACGATTATGCGTTTACACAACCTGGAATTACATTGGAATTCAAAAAAGTTAATTTTCACAATTCTGGGATGATGCGGGACAGAGAAGAACTATTCACAAGTGAACTATCGGTTATCTAGTCCTCCAAGCATGATATCTAGTGGAACAATCGCGAGTAAGTTATTTACCCATGAAAGAAACCAACTAATTGCTAGGTAAGCCATCGATTGTCAGATAAGCCATTCCTCCTTTTTGGGTTTTAGAAATGAGGCTGTGATACGGAGTCTTTCAATCCAAGGGGAGGCTATGGAACATTATGTATCGCGTAAACTATAAGGAGTTCAAAAGCCATGAACAATAAGGTAAGCTTTAAGTTTAACTCTAAATCAGGTCACATTTTCCAAGTTTATACGTTTTGAAGCTATAAGTCAAAAGGTGATGAGAGGGGTCTTTAAGGTTGCGTCAATCGGACCGCACATCGGTGTCGGACCCAAAACCGGGAATTGAACCCTCCGATTTTCTAGCTCCCGTCCATCACCATTTCCCATACATACACAGCTCAGAGCCCTCGAGCTCCCATCAACCAACCATATAACCACCACGATGCTCTCAACAGCGCGCTCCAAGGCGCCGGGACTAATCCCATCACCTTCAGCCACCATCCCCACCTTCCTCCTGCCCGCGCTCACTCGACCATTCTCGACGACGCCATCGAGACCTTCGCAGATTGGCAAGGCGCCGCTTTCTATTCCGCCTGGGGTGAAGTTTGAGGTCTTTGGGCCGGGGAGGAATGTTGCGAGTGGGAAGGGGGGGGCTACGGGGGGGAGGAAGTTAGCTGGGGAGGGGAGGGGGAGTGTGTTTGTTGAGGGGCCTTTGGGTGGGTGGTTCTTTTCTTGTTATGCCTTTTTTCTATTTTTGAGGGGGATTGGGGATTGAGATTGGGATGGGACGGAGAAGGAGAGATGAGAGATGATAGCAGGGACGGGGAGGGGACAGAAGAAGATGATATGAAAAAGTAGGGAATCAATTGGGAAAGTGTGCTAATTCGAATTGGTTCTACAGGCAGTATGACGATGACCATCCCCCCCTTCATAAAACTCGACCACGACACGGCAACCCGCAAAGCCTACGTAACAGTAGAAGACAAAGAAATCAAAAAGCAACGCGAGATGTGGGGTACGATCTCCCATTCCCCTTTACCCTCTTCCCCCATCTATCCATCCATCATTCTAACCAAAAAACCCCCAGGCACAACCCGCGCCTACCTCCAAAACCACATCCTCGGCGTCTCAGAAGGCCACACAGCCATCCTCCGCCTCGTCGGCGTCGGCTACCGAGCAACCGTCGAATCAACCGCCACGACCGTCTCCCCCTCCTTCCCCGGACAACAATTCGTCGTCCTGAAAGTTGGATACTCGCATCCCATCGAACTCCCCGTCCCGGCGGGCGTCAAGGCTAGCACGCCGCAACCGACGAGAATCCTGCTCGAGGGCGTGGAGAAGGAGGTTCTGCTGCAGTTTGCGGCTAAGATTCGGATGTGGAGGAAGCCGGAGCCGTATAAGGGGAAGGGCATCTTTGTTAATGGGGAGACGATTAAGTTGAAGGCTAAGAAGATTAAGTAGATGTGTTTGGAAAGATGGAGGGGGATGCGGATGGGGGGAGAGGATGTGTATTATATTTTGTTTGTACGCTTTTCTTTTTTTTTTGTGGTGTGGGATCTGTAGAAAAAATGTATAGAACGGAAATGGAAGGAGATCAGAATTCTCCTAGTGAAGAAAACATCCTCTACGACTCTTCGAATTGACTCCTTAAACGTGAGACCAGTTTCCAACATACAGATTACGTATTCCAGGTCTTGGCTGGGAAAGAAAATTGGGAAAATATTGTTTTGTTGCAGTTGATAGGTCACCCGAGATTCAGAATTGTGAAAAGCACGTGGCTTTTTCACGAGTATCAGTAGGTCACCTACCAACAGTAAGACTTTCCCTCTTCTGGTTCAATATGTAGGCAACCTGTACGTAGTTGGTATTTCTCTTTATGTAATTGTTCCATCACCCATTAAGGGTAGCCAATTATTTCATTGACTGTTGGTAGGTTAGCTACAAATAGCTTAGGTTGTACTGAAATCTCAGGGCGAGATGGGAGATGAGAGATGAGACGAAGAAATAGTTTGCGGGATCCTGTATTCAAGGGAGGATTTACCTTGAATTATCGTTGATTCCTTTAAGGACTCGTGGGTAACCCGTGAATCGCAACGCTGGCTCTGACGACTTTTAGGAGGTTACTTACGAATAGCTAGACTTAGATCACGTATTTTGAAATCCTCTTAGATTGAAAGGGTACTTTTAAATTCTTCCTTATCGAATTACTCTCCTTGTCCGCTTTGCTTGTGTAAGTTGAGGCAATAGCAGGTGTTAGGTGAAGACTAAGATATATATCCGCGAAAATTGGTCTGAGGATCAAGGGATTTGGTGCGAGGCCAGCGATCTGATCTACCCCTTTCTTGCAGTTTGTGAAAGAGTTGATATCTGAGAAGGGGAATTTCACAATATTGAGTCACGATTTGTAAAGGGGGTTCGTATTCTTTTATTTATCAAACTTCAGCTAAGAATGAACGGGTATCATCTCCCTCACAACTTCATATCATCAGATTTCTTATCCTCACTCGTGTGGCGCTCCTCAACATTCCCATTGAGAAGCCTTTGCTTTTCAGACCTCATCGTCATGTATAGCAACCCACCAGTCCAGATCGCAAGAGCGATGCAGGTTCCAATCATTGCGTACATGCCTTTCTACAATCCCAAACTCATTAGCAAATGCCCGCTAAACACACCAACAAGAGCTCAGGAAAAGAAGAAACTTACAGTAAACTTTGGTGCATAATTCGCACTGTAGAATAATAGACTCCACCAAGCATTCACAGAATTACTCCCACAATTCATCCCTGCGATAACCACAGCCCTCAAAGCATCCTCCTCAAATCTCATCGCATCATTTGCCCAAGCGAAGAAAGTAGCCTGACAAGCATACACCGCACCAGCCCAGTAATAAGCAGCAAAAATCGTAGCGTGATCCCCAGTTTTAGCCTTGAGAATCATGGCACTGGTAGCGATACCTGTAATAGCGATGAAGAAACCAACGATATATCGTTTTCCGCCGAGGAAATCGGTAAGGGTCGCGAAGAAGAGAGTGCTGATGATGCCCACCGCTGGAACGCCGGTGGGATAGTTGTTCAATTCGGAGATGGAGTATTTCTTTTGGGCTTTCATGTACAGTGCGAGAAGGGAGTTGGTAGAGAAGGACTCGGATTCTCCGGCGATAATCCATAGCATGACGAAACCGTACCAATACCAACTTTTCAGAACTCTCTTTACAAAGGCAAAATTCCATGGCGCACGGGGAGCTACTTCTGGAACACGGGAAATAGCTAATTCTCGTTCTGTGGGTGTGAGATAGAAAGCTGTGGTGGTTGATGGCGTGTCTGGGAAGAGGAGAAGACCGTAGAGGGCGATTGGTAGTGTGATCAACCCATCGACAATGAAAAGCCAACGCCATCCACTGAGGCCTTTCACTCCATCCAATGACGAATGGATTCCCGTCTGCAAGAAGCCTCCGAACATCGTTCCAGCTAATCCACTAGAGGTGAAAATACCAGACCTCTTGCCGAGTTCGCGAGAAGTATACCATGATCCTAGGATGTAGTGGGTTCCAACAAAGGTGGATGATTCTGAGATTCCCTGGAAGAAGCGAATTACCATGAGATGTTGTGGGTGCTTTGCTGCTGCCGAGATCATCGTGAGGCCTCCCCAAACAATCATCATGCTTGGGAAGAAAATGCGGGGTTTGAGATGATAGAGTGCCAAGTTAGAAGGAATACATCCGATAACATATCTGCAATTATGTTAGTATCTTGACCTTGAGAAATGGAAGTGAAAAGAGGATGAAAACAGTACGCACCCAACAGTAAACATAGTATTAATTACATTCAATTGATTTCCCACAAATCCAAGCTCCTCTTTCATCCCACTAACGTATGCATTTGCCAAATTTGAGCGATCGAGGTAGTTGGTAAAGTACATCAAACAACAAAAACTCAAGATGAAGAAATCTATCAACAAATTAGTCGTTGCAAGGTCCAAGATCCAAGAGGTATCAATCCCCGACTGGAGCAAATAGACACAGCAGGAACAAAAAGCCACAAACCTAGTTTTCGAACCAGCTTCCCTTCCCCAGGATGTTCATAAGGCTGATGGATATACTCCCTAGCCCTTTGAAGTAACCCCATCTCTTCTAAATCTTTCCCTACCTAACCGTAGGTAACAAATGCAGCAGCAATATCTAGACCTTTCAATCCGTCAAACAATCAATCAAGCCAAAAGACCTCAAAACATTCATAGGTCAGAAAACCAGGAAATAGCCCATCCATATATATCAAAAGTCCTCGTGCCCCTCCAAACAAAGATGGCCGGTCGCACCCCTGACCTCCACGTCCCACTCCTCGATAAGAGCAGATACTCCAGCAAAGCCAAGCACACTCCCCTCCCCTTTCCCACAACGGCCAGATATAATGATATGATAGAGCTGCTGATAGAGAGTGATAACGCGCAGCAGAAACAGGCAATTGATAAGAAATGAGCAGTCCTCGGCGATATAGTTGGACTCCGATGGCCTCCTTTCTCGGAGCAGACCCTTAAAATTCCAACTGAGGAACGGGGCTTCAATTTTCAGCAAGTCACCGACCCGATACACCGCCTGGTGTATTGACGGCGTTGAACTGTACAGGTACTTATTGAAGTTCGACGGCCCAATGCTTTTAGCCTGGAAAAGAGAACCTATTTTGGTTTTGGTGACAAGAGTGGGGATATTAGGCACGACACGTGATGTGACTGGTTCCAAGCTGGAGATCGTGGCTTGATTCAATGGGGTTGTCAATAGTCGTTGACTAGGAGATTAAATGCGATGTGCAACGAAAGTATATAAGAGCGGAGTTGGTTAGCAAGATGACTTTCTTAGAGCCTGAACCTTCCCTCATTGTAAGCAATCATTAATGGTTTCGGTTAATGCGCCGATTTAGATGAGAACTTTAATAGAGTATTTGAACGAGATTGTTCGAAGTTCGTTTGTTCATTTAGAAGAACTGAAACTCGATTTTTGAATCTTCTACGTGCTTTCGGATCGATATACTCAACACACCACTGGAGTAGTAACCGAACGAATTGTGGGGTACTAGATAAACTACTGAATACAGGTGAGCTACCGAGTAGAGGTAAGCTATTGTGTGATAAGCTCCGGAGTAGGGATAAGCTACGGAGTAGGAATAAGCCACGTAGTAGGGATAAGCTACACAATAGAGATAATCTATTGAGTAGGGATAAACTACTGAGTAGGGATAAGATACTAAGTTGGGATTAGCCACGAGTGAGCTACTAGTAAGCTGCGGGTAAGCCACCGCCTTACCAGTCGCTTACTCGAGGTCAGACAACCCCTATTTACTCACCAGTCACCGAAGCGAACAGCGAAGAAGAATTTCTGTAGGTGACCTCCTGATTGTAATGGTGTACTTCGCAGTTAACCCACCTACGAATGTTAAATGATACATTTTTGACTGAAAAGACGAGTATTACTCCTAGTTAGTACCTTTATTACTCGAGTAGATCTCGTGTAATTGTGAATACCCTTTTAGATGATTTGAATTCTCCGAGATCGTTTAGAATATATAACTTAAGGTACAACGGGATGTTGGCAGAGTAATACATACTTCTCTTACCAGGAGCTATACGTCACCTTGGTAAGTGAGTTTTTTTTTATTGAAAAATAAAAATCGCAAGCTTGTATAGATACTAAGAAAGGTCGAGGTAAGCCAGTGATAATAAGTTGGCTGGCAAGCGAGAATGGCCCAACCAAAGCAGGTGGCAATCTTTATGGTATTTATTTCATTTCTATCGCTGAAATGGTATCGGATTTAACAATCCTCAAAGCTTTAAATCGACTTCTCGTCTAACCAATCCCTCAAATCATATTCTTTCCCCTCTCCATCATAAGCATCCAATCCATCATATTGGTTTGGTTTCCAAACCCTCATCACGGCCTTCCCATTCTTATCCACCGCAGCTCGAAACATGCCACCACAATTATAATCATCAATAATATGAGAGACGGCGGATTTCTTCTCGCCATTCTCATCAATGACAACTGTAAGTTCTATGCCGATGATTCCACCTTCACCCTCTCCAGTTTTCTGCCATCGATCACCTGCACTTTTGACAAGTTCACCACCAGGACCCGAGATTTCCGTGAGTGCTTCTTGAAGTGAAGTCTTCTGATTAGATATCGCTCCTCTATATCGAGCGATGGCTGAAGCCGTCCGGACAGCATTTATCCTAAGGAAACTATCCCCATTTCCGGTCCCCGACATAGCCGAGGATCGAAATACACGATCTCCTTTTGAAAGAAAGTCAGGTTCAATATCCTGTTTAGGGAGAGGGGAATATGGTTTTGGGAGGCAGTCAGCCATCAATCCCCTCAAGGCATCGCTTAAAATGAGAGCTGGCCCGGATTGAGATATCAGATTCTCGGCTTTGAACGTGTATTCTTCTTCCCATTCTTCAGCCCAGAAACCAGCTCCCAGTGTCGGTGTGTCGCCAATTCGTCCAGTGAGTTTGTTCGTCATACCTCCCGTACTTGTAGCAACAGCTACTACCCCTTCGCTGTCCAAAGCAACAGCACCACAAGTCCCTTGTGGGAAGAAGTCTTCCGCGTCCCATGTTGCAACTCCACCACTTTCTTCCTTTTCCAGCCCTCTCACATGTTCTTTCCAAAATTAGCATTCATTCCAACCCCCAGGAACAAATAAAACCTACCATCCCATCTATTTTGCGTGTAGTAATACTCCGGCTCCACCATCTCCAAACCCCACCGCCTTGCCAATTTCTCCGCACTAAACTTATGAAGCTGCGAATGTCCTTGTGCACCACTAGAGAATGTCTTCCCCTCAACTTCAGGATCATAAGCCATCGCACCCCTATGTTCCCCATTCCCACCATCCAAGTCCTTCTCCCCCCTCAACAACATCTCCCTCGCCAATTTTATAGGATTCTTCACATGTTGTAAACCCATCAATCCCACACCTCTCTTCTTCTTCCCTTTGGAAACCATGACGGAAGCTTCGAGTTCATTGACTCCATCTCTTGTGAAGACGGCTCCGTGGCCTGAGTTGAAGAGTGGGTTATCTTCTAGGAGGGAGACGGCGAATGTTACGGCGTCGAGAGAGGATGTGGGATGGGGATTTGAAAGGGGGGAGGAAGGTTTCGAGGTAAGGAAATGATGGGATTCTGCGAGGATTCTGAGGAGGGAGTCGTGGTAGGATTTGTATTTCGAGGGGGGGAGATTGGATGGTTTGATATTACCTGCCCCTCCATGGATTATTAGGCGGGGGGTTATGCCTGGAGGAGAGGGCCTTTTGTATTCCATATTTGGGAGTCTGGCAGGAGATGTTCTCTTAGTAGATTCAAGAGGGAATAGCATCAAGATCTTCTGTGAACAGGAGTTGGATAGAGGAGCTCTAGCTTGGGGAGCTCAATACCTAAGTTGCCCGTTATCGATAAGAAAGGCCCACATCCAGGGCTAGTTCAAGAAGCGGGGGTCGAAACAAAAGATATTCCATTGTGCCTGAGGATTTATTTGTTAAGTGAGTTACTCTTTTGTGTTGCACATCGCACTTAGCGCTTGCTCCCCTGAAGCTACAGGTACTTTAAGCCTGAAGTTATTTTCTGGCTCTTGCCCCCCATATTTTCCCAATTCTAACACATCTTTAACCTTTAGTAAACTGTGAGACTACATATAAAAGACTACATGTCAGGGCTTGTAGCAAATGCTTTGAATTGAACTACAGAGGCTGTCTATGTACAAGAAGGATCGATTGTCCTTTCTAATATCGAGTCCTTGCTAGCTTATATACCCAGTCTACAGATTCTAGAGGATTCTGCCACGTATCCTCTCGAAGGTTCTGTCAAGTCAATGCGTTGACAAGCGAGGTCACGTGAATGCGTCGCTGGACTACTCCAAGACTAACTCCACGGGTGCAACCCTTAACATTACCCCCCTCCCTGCTTTTGAAGGTAGGTGTCCCCCCCTCCGGCAAAAAATTCCTCAGCAAATCATCCATCCTTCGATATTGCCTTAGCTTCTGCCATTGCC
>LKTO01000232.1:0-75512 GCA_001399465.1 Hymenoscyphus scutula
CTATATATATATTAGACCGTTTAAAATCAAGTAAGTAAAAGGACCTTTAAATTATAAACTAGCTCTACTAAAAATAATAAACATCTTTCTAGTATTCTATATCTTACTTCTTAAACTAGTACTACTAGGAGTACTACTAGCTCTACTTATAGAGATCTAGCTAGTTAACCTAAATACTAAGTATAAGGTTAAGAAGATTCTTAACTATAGACTTATTAGAGGTAGGATTTGTGACGGTTCTAACCGCTACTACACCTTAGGCTAACCCCCGACTAGAACCTAGCGGATACCGTGCTTCCTGAGCCCGGCTCGGTTAGCTATAGCTTGGCACAACCTCCTGTATATAAGAGCTTCCAGCTCCTAGGCTTCTGTCCTTTCTTCTCTTCTCTCTTTAGCTTAGAATCCTCGTATAGACAGTTCTACAGTGCCTAACTTACACCTGGCGTAGTCGTACATTCGTGTACGGTCTATAAGCTATGCGTGTCGTCACATTATTCTAAGCTCACCAACACTGCCTGGGAAGGCCATAGATAATCTCCCTGCCTGTCTATCTAGTGTAATAGAAGGACCCCACGATCCTTAATTACCTAGCCGTAGTACTTTTCAAAAAAGGAGTTGAGAAGATCTAGAGACTAGCAAGTCCTAGATATAACTATGTAACAAGACAAGCATTCCTTAAAGTAAAACAACAAAACTACAATTGCTACGATGGCACCTAAAGTACGCCCTGCAAGAATAGGACAACGCTCTACTAACAATACTAATAACCCGGAGGACATAATCTAGGACAACGACGGCCTACTGTAAAACGACAACTCGCTAGCGGCTTAGTTTAAGCACCAGCTAGACTCTGACTACGACGACGCCCCTGAAAGCTTAAACACATTACAAGAGTAAGTCTAAGCACTTACCTAGGACTAGTCGCGAACCTAGTAATTGCTTGAACAGCTCCTTAGCTGCCTTCTGCCTCTAAGCAACCCTGCCGCCGCCCTCTAGACAGCTGCTCTGTTACTTTAAAATATTATACGATTAACAGAACAACAAACTTTAGAATTAACAATATCGAGCCTAAGCCTAAGTACTAGCCATAAGTACTTAGTAAAACTACTAGACCCTTAGCCTCTCTCCGACGGAACAGACCCTACGTTCCTAGGTTAGAAGATCTAGATCTAAGGAAAATTTAGAAGTAATAGAGACTACTTCTAAGACAAGGAAGATAAGATGTTTTATGTCTTTAATCATATAACAGGAGACGTCTAGAAACACCTCTAACTATAAATTAATAAAGATTCTTAGATATGCTTTATTTTAGTAATAGAGATAATTAACTACCTTACTTCTATTTTTATTAATCTAAACTAAGTAAGAGATATAAGATATAACTATAATCGTCTAATAATAAAGATTATATAAACGTTCTAGGAATTCTAAACCTAGTTCTTACATCTAGCTAGAGAAGTATAGACTCCTTAGAAATACCTTCGCCTAGACTTATATAATCGACTAATAACTCTACTCTAAAGAGGAATAGCGCTAATGCTACGTATACTAGATACCTACTAGGATCTGTTAGCTAGTTACTTATTGTTAGATATAGAGCTAAGACGTATTACTATAAGAGAGGACTACTAGAAGTTATACTAGGAAAGATCTACTACTTAACCTATATAACCTACTCGCTTCTCTACCTCTACTCTAAGTAATGTTACAGCTTCTGCCCTACCTGTCTCCCGACTCCTAGGAAACACTCTAGGCCTAACTCCTCGTATAACACCTCTAACTACTTCTTATGACTCTAGCGAGAAGCCTTGTGAAGTAAAGCAACTAGTACTAGCAGATGCCTATACTACCTGTTACAACTACTATAGAAAAGGATACTACGCTACTACCTGTTCTAAGCTAAGAAGAATTAATCTCAAGGAAGTAGATAAAGAGGAAATAGTAGACAAGGAACTCTTATATAATAAGAGAAAAGAGAAACCCTAGACTAAGACTCCTGCCTAGGGTATACTCTTAGTCTAGAAAAGATTAATTTAAGTTAATTAATAGATAGAAAGTACTTTACAGTTCTATATACTCTAGTAAATAATAGAATTATAGTTATAACCTATGTCTTAATTAATACTAGAGTAAATAGCTTTACTTTTATTAATACTACCTTTATAGTTAATATAGCTAAGTTCTTTAACCTTAAACCTTAGAAGCTTATACACGCTATTACAACTAAAGAGTTCGATAGTAAGTTAAGTAATTCTATTACTTATATTCTTACTCTTTAACTCTCTATAGATACGTACTAATAAACTAATATCCTCTTCTATATCCTTAACCTTAGAAACTACAAAATCATCCTTAGACTTAAATAGATAGCTTACTTTAAAATATAGCTTAACCTAGAACAAGGAACGCTTATATAGCCTAATAACAAGAAACCCTCTCCGCTAACCTTCTAAAAGGAGATTCGTCTACCTAGGAGCCACCTACGCCCTCAACGCTGCCAGCCGAACCACTAGCGTGATGTACTAGCTAGGGAGCATGTAATAAATTAAGAGGATGTACGACGTTAAGACGGCTAGTAAGCGACGACACCCTGTGTAATCCTCTCTCGCCCTGTTCGCCTATCCTCGCCTTATACTCTATTAGAAGAACAGGACTCAGGTTACGAGAGCTAGGAAACAACCGAGATTAAGACTGTGACATGTAAGACTGTTAGACAGAATACTTATAAATAGGACATACGCGACAAGATACGCTAGATGTAGTAAGAGCTACGCCTACTAGACGCTACGCTCCTATAGCCTCTAAGGAGCCCTTATATAAACAAAGAGCTCCCCTCGCTTAATATTACTTACATTTTAGTAAATGCTTTTTATATATACTTATACTACTAGGATAATAAGTTCTTTTCCACTAGTCTATATAAAGTAGACTAGGTGATTTAAGAGAAAGAGAAAGAGGCTCTTAAAGATAATAATAAAGTAACTGTCTAGGAAATTAAAGACAAGCTTCCTTCTTAGTATAGCTTATATAAAGACGTGTTCTCTAAGGCTACTTTAGATAAGCTCCTACCTTACTGCTTATACGACCACCGTATATAGCTAGAAGCCGCTAACACTCTTAATTATAGTCTACTATACTATTATTCTATAGACAAGCTTAAAGCTATTAAGTAGTATCTAGTTAAGAACCTTAAAAAGGGATTTATTAAGTCTAGCTAGGCACCCTTCGCCTTGCCTACACTCTTTATATATAAGCTAAATAGTAGCCTTCGTTTCTATATTAACTTCTATAAGCTTAACGCTCTTATCTATAAGGACTACTATCCTCTACCTCTAATTAATAAGACTCTCGCTTGCTTAGCTAATACTAGATTCTTTATAAAGCTAGATATCCGCTAGACTTTCTACTATATTCGTATAAACCTAGAATCTAAAGACCTTATAACGTTCTATACTAGGTATAGTTCTTATAAATGTAAAGTTCTTCCCTTTAGTCTTATAAACAGCTCTATAACGTACTAATACTATATAAACAACATACTCTTTAACTACCTTAATAACTTCTATATAGCCTACTTAGATAACATCCTTATTTACTTAGACAACTCTCTAGAGCATAACAAGCATGTATAAAAGGTTCTTTAGTAACTCTGCGATACTAGCCTACAGGCAGATATCAAGAAGTACGAATTCAGCGTTACTTAAACTAAGTACCTTAGTTTTATAGTTAGTACCGACGGTATTAAAGTAGACCTAGACAAAGTCTCTATAATACACAAGTAGAAGGAGCCTTATACAGTTAAAGGAGTCTAGTCTTTCCTTAGCTTTTACAACTTCTACTAGCGCTTTATTCAAGACTATAGAATCGTTACTAAGCTACTTACACACCTAACAAAAGCCTCAACTCTCTTTATATTCGACAAGCCTTGCCGCCGCTCTTTCGAAGAGCTCAAGTAACGCCTAGTCTCGTCTCCTCTCCTCTGACATTACGATCCCGCCTTAGAATATAAGCTAGAAACAGACGCTTTAGATAGAGTTGTTACTAGTATACTCTCTTAATTACACTCTAATAGCGAATAGTACCCTGTTAGTTACTTTTCAAAGACTATAGCCTCTATAGAATATAACTACGAGATCTACGACAAGGAGATACTAGCTATTATACGCTCTTTCAGCTACTAGCGCTCTAAACTCTAAAGCACGCCCTCCTAGTTCAAGGTATATACTAATTACAAAGTACTTAAGTACTTTATAACAACTAAGCAGCTTACTAGCTATTAGGCTAGGTAAGCTAAACTACTCTTATAATACTCCTTTATAATTATATATTAAACAGGCAAGAATAATATACTAGCGGATACCCTTATATAAAGAGAATAAGACGTCGGTCCGTAGGACAAGCTTAAAGTATTTATTTAGACAAAGGTACTACTTTAGCTAGAATAATTAGACCTAGCAATCCTAGAAAATAATAGCCTAGACCTCGTCTCTCTAGAGGAGGTAACACGCGAGCTAAGCTAATTAATAGAGCGTATTTTAACAGCTAATTATATAGTAGACTTACTAGCCGCCCTCTAGAAGTAAGCATTAGACCAGCCAGGAGAGTTCTAGTTAGACAATAGACTACTTCTCTACTAAGAACGATTAGTAGTTCTTATATAAGATACCTTAATAGTAGACCTAATTAAAGAAGCTTATAATCAAGTCTCCTCTATACACTCTAGTAAAGTAAAAACAGCTCGAATCCTTAGCCAGAAGTACTACTAGAAGAGACTTCCCCTAGATGTAGCGTAGTACACCTGTAACTGCCACGCTTATAAGCGAGCCTATATTCCTCGAGACCGCACGCCAGAATTCCTCCACCCTCTGCCAGTTCTAGACCGCCCCTAGCAACACGTTACTATAGACTTCAAGTCATTTCTAAAAGATAAGTTAGAGCATAACATAGCCTATATAGTGATCGACTGTTTAAGTAAGTAAAGCGTCTCTATTCTATACTATAAGATAACAAATATAAAGGAAATAGCCTAGCTGTATATAATATACGTCTATAGATACTATAGAGCGCTATAGACAATTGTATTAGATAGAGGACTATAATTTATATCTAACTTCTAGAACAAGTTCTACTGTATACTAGGCATTTAGATTAAGCTGTCTACAGCCTTCTACCTATAAACAGATAGATAGACAGAAATCATAAACTAGTACTTAGACTAGCGCTTACACCCCTTTGTTAACTACTACTAGGATAACTAGTCTAAACTCCTACCTATTATAGACTACGCCTAGCTGACGCTACTCTATAAGAGCATTAGAATATTACTATTTAAGCTCCTAAATGTATACTCACCTCGTACCTCCTTTAACTAGAACACGCTAGACGTAGCTATAGTAAAGGAAAAGCTAAACTAAGAAGAGGCCTAGCAGGTAGTTAAAAGGATCTAGGAGGGATAGGAAACAGCTTATACGATTATAAGACAAGCGTAAGACAAGAAGTAAAGGGATATTAACCTCTACTGACGAGAAGTAGACTTTAAAGTAGAAGACAAGGTCTAAGTATCTATAAAGAATTAGAAGACAGAGTGCTCTAGCTATAAATTAGACTATTAAATAGTAGGCCTATATAAAGTGATTTAAAAGGTTAGACACTTCTACAAGGTCAAGCTGCTAGCTTCTATAAAAATACACTCTATGTTTTTAATAGACCGCCTATAGAAAGTATTAGACGATCCTCTACTAGGATAAGTAAATAAGCTACTCTTACCTATATAGATTACCGACGACAAAGAGTAGAAAGTAGAAGAAGTAGTTGTAGTAAAAAAGACAAGAAACATACTATATTATAAGGCTAAATAGATAGGACATAACGAAGATCTAGAGTAGTATCCTGCTTCTAACTTTAAGTATTCTCTACACAAGCTAAGAAGCTTCTATATAGTACACCCTACGTAACCAGGCCCCCCGCGTCGCTTAGGTGATTAGATTAAGGCTTATAAGAATAGAGAGGATTCGTACGAAGAGTTAGACGATAGCACAGACGCTTCTATAAGCTTAAGGACAAGCTTCTTTTTAAAAGAGAGAGTAATATAACGGTTCTAACCGCTACTACACCTTAGGCTAACCCCTGACTAGAACCCAGCGGATACCGTGCTTCCTGAGCCCGGCTCGGTTAGCTATAGCTTAGTACAACCTCCTGTATATAAGAGCTTCTAGCTCCTAGGCTTCTGTCCTTTCTTCTCTTCTCTCTTTAGCTTAGAATCCTCGTATAGACAGTTCCACAGTGCCTAACTTACACCTGGCGTAGTCGTACATTCGTATACGGTCTATAAGCTATACGTGTCGTCACAGGATTAAATATTTAATTAAATAGTTAGATTACCTATATTTAGAGAACACTTAGGAACTAAAAGGGAATATCAGCTAGTACTTAGTAGAACTTAAGGAGTTCTATTCCTAAAACCTAAGTCTACCTATAGCGCGTGGTTAGTAGGAAAAGCCTCGAAGAAACTAGGGTTAAGACCTAGGTCAGGAATCGGGTCAGGCACAGTAGAGGTATAGAAGGCGGCTAGACGAGAGGCCTCCGTCTCTTACTTTTCCTAGTCTTCCTGTTCCTTCTATTAACTCTTTTCTAATTCCTCTATAGTATTAAGTTCGTTAATAAATTTAAGTTCTTAACAAGCTATTTCCTTACGACGCTTTTAGATAAACTTCTGCTACTTTCGTAGCCGAAGGATCTTAGCTATAGCAGCCTCCTCTTTATCTTATAGACGCTCCTCCTAAGCATCTAGAGATTCCTACTCTTTTTTAGTTAGGACGCTCTTATTCTAGGAATTACTACCTCTATTATATTTCAACTTCGTATAAACGTATTTAGTATAACAGCTAGATTAGGATTCGTCTATAAGACACCGCTAGCCTTATAAGGAGTATTAGGAATAGGCTATAACTTCGTTTTAGGTGTTTTTAATATTATTAGTAAGTTAAAACCTTTCTTTCTTCTTTTTATAAGTATCTGCTTATAGTGTTGTTAAAAACATTATAACAGGAAAGAGCTACTAGCCTTCTAATAACATTTCCTAGGTTGTACTTAAGTGTAGAGACACGCTAGGCTAAGAAGAGGATAGTATTATAAATCATATATACACGTAACTAGTAAAGACTAGGCAGCGTCCTAACAGGTTAAGTACTATCGTATACTCTTATAGTAGTAGACCGGTCGCTTAGGTTAGCTAAGCGATCTAGGGATTTCACAGGGTTGTAATCACGTGATAGATCCCTAAGAATCCCCTAGAGATCTAAAGGGGTCCTGGGATCTAGTTTGGATCTACGAGTAGGAAGGTTCTATATAAGACTAGCACGTCTGCTATTAGATAGGAGCTTCGTACTTAACCTTATATTATATTGTTATTACTACCTTGACAGCTTTATAGTTTCGTAACGAGTTTACCTCCGAGTAAACACCTAGTCTGCGATTAAACCTCTTTACAAGAACAAACTCTAGCGATACTCAGTTACCTTAGTTAGTTAGTTTGAGAATCGTCACATCTAACCCCCCTCGTAGACCTCTCTATAGATAATAACCTCTAGGTCTTATAGACCTCTCGAAACCTAACCGATGCTCTTTTATAGATAACTTTAGTTAAAAACTATATTACACGTCATTAAGGAAGCTTGCTAACACCTATTTTCTAGACAGTTACTATACTAGCTAAGGGTATAGAGCTATTAGCTCATGAGATAACTTTATTATCTACTAAAGTCTATACTCTTTATAAGGTAAATAAAGCACTTAGTAAACGCTAGAGAGTAAAAAAGACTCGGGTCTATTAAGAGAGTATACTTACTATAGAGAATGCGTAGGACTTACTAGCTTAGAAGAACGTAGAGGAGTAGGTTTAACGCGATAAGCGCTCTAAGAGAGTTTTTAAAAGAAGAGGCAGCTATCTAGAAGATAATATAGCACTTACGAGAAGTCTAGTCATAATGCGCGTACTTATCAAGTAGCTATAAATACTTCTAGTTTATTAGATTCTGATTCTAATTAATTAATACTATATATTATAGTTATTAATTCTATCTTAAAGGTAGTAGAGTAGAGAAAAGTGATCTACTTAATAATATAATCTACTCGGTAGTAAACTATATTAAAGTAAATTTTTTATTTTTATTAATTTTAATTAAGAATTATAGATTTTTACTAGAGTTATATAGACGTTTTTATATATATTTTTAGTAATTAACTTACTAATATAATCGACTTACTAATAAACTATATTATTAATATCTTTAATTATCTATACTTAATAAATCTAATAATATAGTTTATTACTAAGCAAGTTATATTATTAAGTAGACTACTTTTCTCTACTTCTATATCTACTATCTAAGATATATAATTTCTCTATAATAAATTATATAGATTTATACTAGTAAAGTCTAGATTATTCTAGCTATAGAAGTAGTTTAATTATCTTAAAAAATAAGTATTTAAAAAGCTACTAACCTCTATAATATATCTAGAATAACTCTTACTTATTAAATAGCTAGCTAAACCTCTTATAATAAAACTACTACTTATTATTATAAGCTAACCGAGATAGAAGAGAAAGTAATTATTTAATATATACTAGACTTAGATATATAAGGATTTATACTCTAGCTTACTAGTATTAAAGATATAGCGAATTATATACTCGAATTATAAGAAGAGAGATATATTAGAAAGCTCTAGATATATTAATTTATATAATGTTAACTATAATTAAAGATATATTTTAATCGTGTTTATAACTTTTAAAGAGCCTTATATAAAGATTCTAAGTAAATTAGTATATAGTTTCGACTTATAGAGAATATAAGAGTAAAATATAGAATCTAGAACTATGATTTCTATAACTTTAATAAGATAGGCTTTATAATAGACGTTATTAGCCTAGCTATAGTTATTATATATACTAATCGATATAGTAGAGATAAGGTAGTTTAGCTAGATAATCGAGAATAGGCTATAGTAATTATTTATATTAATAGCGAAGAAGAGAAAATCTCTTCGTTTTTAGTAGTCTAAGAGAAATATCACCTCTCTAGCTAGTATACTAAAGGAGGCCTTCTAGACGACTAGGTTATTAAATCTATAAGTAATAGATAGATAAATAATAAGATAAGCCTAGAATAGATATAACACTTTAATAAGTATACTACTACTTAGGTAAAGAGTCTATATTAAATACTTATCCTTAATAGATATAAGAGTTATAAATTAGCTATATTTTAAGAGTACTATATAGCTAATAATATTATAACTCTCTATCTACCTTCTTACTTATCTTATCTTACCTAGCTACTTAATATAGAATACTTTAGTATTCTTAAGTATATATATAGACGTTAAATTAAGCTCTTTATTAAGGCTTATATTAACTATATTATAAAGATTAAGTTCTTTTTAGCCTTCTATATAGCTTATAATTAGTTAATAATAACTTGAAATACTAAAGCTAGGTTTTATAGAGCTAGGTTAGTTCCTTTTAATCTATAGATAGTTATTTCTAAGCTTAATATTAGGTTATAGACTCTAACACCTCCTATAGACTCCTCTATAAATACTAACCTATAGGTCTCTTAGACTTCTTATAATCTAACTAAAGCTCTCTTGTAGACTATACTAGTTAAAAATTATATTATACTCTATTAAGAAAGCTCGCTAACACCGATTTTTAAGATAGTAGCTATATTAGCTAAGAGTATAGAGATATTAGCTTATAAGGTGACTTTACTATTAGCTAAAGTCTAGACTCTTCGCTAGATAAATAAAGCCCTTAGTAAACGTTAGAGAGCTAAAAAGACTCGGATCTGTCAAGGGGGTATACTTATTATAGAGGATATATAGGATGTATTAGCTTAAAAGGAGGTAGAGAAGTAGGCTCGACGCGATAAGCGCTCTAAGGAGAGTAGGTAAAAGAAGAGGTAGCTGTCTAGGCGACGATATAGTACTTATAGAAAGACTAGTTATAATATACGAACTTGTTAAGAGTCTATAGAACTAAATAACTTATTAGATTCTAAGTAGTTTAGTTAATTAAATGTGTTATAGTTAAGTAATTATATATTAAAGAGGTTTAATAGAGGAAAGTAGCTCGCTCGGTAATATAGCTCGCTCGGTAATAAACTATATTATACTATTAATAGTATCTTAGTAGATAGTAAGTACTCTTTAATTTTCTAATAATAGTACCTCTTATTAATAGCTACCTACTTTCTAGCTTTAGAACTTCTAGACCTCTACTCTTATAGAGTAAGTTTCGAAGATAGCTAATTATAAAGTTAGCTAATATTAGAGTAGAAAAAGAATAAGCTAAAGATTAGAACTAACTAATAAAGAGTAGAAAGGATAACGCTATTTCTATTTTAGAATAATAATACTATTACTAAAAGTAGTAGCCGATCGTATACTACTTTAGAAAGTATTAGAGTCTATTATAATATATAGTTTATTCTACTATTATAGAGCTATAGCTAAAAAGAAGAGTTCTTAGTAAAATTAATACTTAGGCTAGTATTTAATAAACGCCCTTAGCTAATTTTTAGCTTGTTTTTCGCTTATACTCTACCTCTCTTTTTTTACTACTATTACTTATATATAATATAATTCTAGATGTTTTTATATAAAAAGTAGTAGAAATTAAAGCTCTATCTCTAGAAATCATTATCCTCTCTATAGTCTATAACTTTCTAGAGAGTTTTTCTTAGGTTACTAATTATATTATCTATTACTTTCTAGAGTATCTGATTCTACTCCTATGTCTATATACGCTTTAAATCTGCCTTGTTCTTTAGTTATTTCTTTCTCTTATATAGTTGTTACCTTATATACTTCTAAATCTACTCTATTAGGTTTATATCCGGTGACTGTGTAGAGTAAAGGAGGCGCTAAATAGAATAGTAGTATAATACTTCTTTAGTTACCTTGTAACTATAAGGGCTAGTATTATCTATAACTAAACGTATTATCTTCCCTCTCTCTAGTTTATGTAGTTCCTTATACTAAGGGAACAACTTTAGCTTAAGATACCCCTTGTAAAGCCGGTACTAATCTACCCCTCCCTTACCCCTGTCCTCTCTCTTATATGCTTGTTTATATAGAAAGTTATATAATTCAGCCCTCTTTCTAGGTACCCTACGTCCTTTACTAGCCTAGTAGTCTTCCTTGGCCTACTCTAGCCGGTTAAACTCTCTCTCTACATAGTGTAACTATTATACGTTGGCCTCAGCTAAATACGTCTCTGCGTCCTTGACTTCCTATGTTGTTTCCGGGTCGTATATGTGGTAAGGACCTTGGCGAAAACCTAGGCAGATGGCACTAAAGAGCTGTCTATCCGAGTACCCCTTTACTGTCTCTGTCCGAACGTCCTTATAGTAGTACTCTTCCTGCTTCTGCTAACACCTATCCGGGCCATTGTCAAGTTCTATATATAAGGTAGCGGCGTCCATGAACACTACTTGGGAGAGGTCTATCTTGAGGAGTTGTTTAGCTGACTTAACGCGTTGTTCCCTAAGAACCGGGGTAAGTTTAGGCTTAAATCCCCCTCTTATAAAGGAGTAACCTTCGTCGTATAAGACTTGTTGAAAGGAAGATTCTGAGAGGTTCTTACTAGGGTCTTAGTTGCCCCAAAGACCTAGGTCGTAAAGGTGTGATATATTTGACTTCCGGCGTTCGTCTCGTGTACTTGTAACCTTAGAAACAATCCGTCGTCGTAGCTCGGGGGTGACTTTAAGTGGTGGTCCAGGGCGAGGCCGATTCTTGACAATAAAGGGTATTGAAAGTCGTTGGCCTCGTGTATTCCCATTCCGAGTTCTGGCAGCGTTCTCTCGAGCCATCCTCCTAATATCCCTAACCCCTGTCTCTGAAACAGACACCCATTCCTCGTCTTTTTTTGCCCACAGAAGTGACTCTTGCTTGTTGGTATTCTGTCCACTTCTACTAACAATTTGAGTGCGCTGCCAGATAGGGACCTCACGCCGTGAAGTCTTGTTTATGCGCGCCTTACGCCCCTTCGTTTTTCTGTGTTTTTTGGCCATTTTGATGTTGTGGTTGTGAAATAATTGTGAAGTGAAAAGTATGTGTTTAGGTGGTGATCGCTTCATTTTGGTGCTAAAAAAGTGGTGACGAGCTGAAGGGCGTTCATTAAATACTAGCCCAAGTAGAAATAAAAGAAAGAAAAGAGTAAATAAGAAGAGATCTATTTATAGATATACAACATATAATGTAGACACTTGTAAAGAAGATAATTGTTATAAGAAGTACTATAGAATAGAGTAGTTAATATTAATAGCTTCATTTTTTAACTAGTACGTGACGCCAAGGCGCTAAAGTAGCTCCTTGTCCGGACGCTTAAAAAGATACAAATTTCCAATCCCTTTCACGACATACGAACGGGGAAGGGGCAATTTTCATGATTCGGACTAAAGCTTAAGCTACTTCTTAAGTGACGAAAACAACGGCGGAAGATACTCCGCAGAGGGGAGCCTCTCGGCTGCGTGCTGTACCCCACATCTCCACAACTTGGCGCCCCTTGGCAATTCATTTTCGTCTATTTTGCTATTTTTCCATGGTCATCGGGGGCTCTAGGTACTCATCATGAGACTTTAACCAGGATGACTGCCCGGATAAAATCTACGTCGCCGTCGCGCCGAACCTTATTCATGATCTTCTCGTTGACTTGTGATAGGGACTTTCTTTTCTTGTCGGGAGGGAGGTAGCGGGGGTTCATCTTGTGTACAAGTACAAAAGTAGGAAGTATATGTTTTCAACAGGGGTGAAAAGCAAGCGCCCTTGAAATTAATCTATCCGTCCGATGGCGACTGCAGACATAAAACATCCGACGAGCACGGATTGGATTTATCATAAGTGATCAATGGGCAATCTCCCGCGACCCACTGCGCGGTCATGCCCGGTTGAGAAAGTATAAAGAGTTTCGTTTCGCCCTTTCTAGGAATCTCCATCCAACGATCATCATTCATTCAATCTTCGTCATGGTATCATTCTCCTCCCTCATTCTTGCTGTCGCTGCCGCCGTCGGGGTTGCTGCTGCCCCTTCGGACGTTTTGGTCGAGCGTGCAGGAACTCCAAGCTCAACTGGAACCAGCAATGGATTTTACTATTCCTTCTGGACTGATGGAGCTGGAGATATTACATACACCAACGGAGCAGCTGGTTCATACAGCGTGAAGTGGTCGGGCAACAACGGAAACTTTGTAGGAGGGAAGGGATGGAACCCAGGAAGTGGAAGGTGAGGAAGTTCGGCTCATAATTGCACACAAGCAGCTCGCTAATTTCCCTTGCTATTCAGAGTTATCAAGTACTCCGGCACATACACCCCCAAAGGCAACAGCTACCTCTCAGTCTATGGATGGACCCGAAACCCTCTCATCGAGTACTACATCGTCGAAAACTACGGTACCTACAACCCATCGAGTGCTGCTACGAAGAAGGGATCCATTACTGTCGACGGCTCAAACTACGATATCCTCCAAACCACCCGCACAAACCAACCTTCCATTGATGGAACCAAGACCTTTCAGCAGTATTGGTCTGTCCGGACGAGCAAGCGTTCCAGCGGATCAGTCAACACTCAAGCTCATTTTGACGCATGGGCTAAGCTAGGAATGAAGTTGGGTACGGAGTTCAACTACTTGATTGTTGCAACCGAGGGATACTTCAGCAGTGGATCAGCAACCATCACCGTTTCATAGAAACAGGTTCGACCTTGGGGCAGGTATGATTAGGCGGTTGTTGAAATATGCTTGGCTACATTGGGTACTTCTCTTCTTTGAACAAAATTATTTCTCTGTTTACAACCTTGAAAATGCCGGAGTGATTATGGGGCGGAGATGTTGAGGCCATTTTCATGTATATAACAACCCATGTCACGAAACCAAACATTCTCACAATGTTTGATCTTCTTTGCAGTGTACAATTGACACGGCATTCTCCTAAAGTCTAATATATGAGCCTCTGATCGATTTTGAAAGCGAAGACCCGTGAAAGCACATAGGAAATATGTTTGGGTCAAAATAGGTTAGAGTTCGTCGCAAGTTTCTCTTTGCTCTTCTTAAGGTCCGTTTATACGAAATGACCCGAGCTCAGCAGGGATAACACATTCGATGTGGATCATCTTGTATCAGATCTTGGTCCACCCCTCGCTCCACTGACTTCTTTAAAATGGACCTGTGGATGATTGAGAATAAATGCATTCTTCAATAGGTAAGAGCTCCGAAGTTGTATTCATTGTGAGCGTGATGATGTCAGATCTAGACAAGAATTTATGTTCGACGATTGAAAAAGAAACTATTATGGAGATTTTAGTGAGCAGGCTGCATACTATTTACGTACTTCGAAGCTCACTTACTGCTCTTCTCCCGTAACATGGCATTCAATGTATTGCCTAACCATCTTTACACCTGGGCCTGCGATTAACAACAGAGGATAGGCCAAAATTCTTTGAATCTTCAATATTGAAAAAGTCTATAGAATATCCGAAGTCTGAGTTGTTTTCAACCAACTAGAGAAACCCGCTCGCCCCCCTTTTAAGAAAAGAGGGCTCTCACTCCATTTTACTGGTTAAAGTGAGCACAATAAACGAACCTAGGCTTCGGGAAACACAAGCATTTAGTCGTACTTGAATGTGTGCTCACCTTAACCGGTTCCTGAATAGACCGCCATTCCGCGAGCCGTACAAGAACCATGAATAATACTATCAGAAAGGATAAATTAAAGACAGAGAGACGTGTCCCTAAGTACAGGATGTTCTCTATGTGAAATACTCGTCTTACTTGCCGGTTCGCCACCAGAGGCTAAATTTGAGAATATCAATTGTCTAGTAGTAAACCACTAGGTTAAGATACAGCCTAATGACCAAAGCAGTACCAAGAGATGGGGTTTATTGAGAGATATTGAGATAACAAGGGAATATGAGTTGATCGGTTGATAGAACCTTTCAACCGGGGAGCACTAGTTGGCCATGAATTTCAAGCAATTGTGGAAGATGCATGATCATGGTGCTTACTATTCACCCAGGACTGTGGCGATTGACAAGGCAAGCTTAAATTTACAACAAAGCCATGCGATAATCCGAGAAGAAAGCTGTTGCATGTGGAGCTCTTTCTGTCTCCGTTACTCGTTTCCAGGACCATTTCCATTGGAAGGATCGAATTCAAAGCTGACACGATAGTGGGGTTCTTCTTTAGGAAGGAGAGATTCAATATTTTGGTTCTCCCAAGTTCAATTAAAGCCAATCAGCAGGTTGCCATTGAAACTGATTGGAAGCAGCCCTCACTAAAGAATCAAGCGTGCCTCCATTGATCAGAGTGTTGAGCCCAATTAGCACCTGAAATATATTCTAGTAACCTGAAGGAACCAAGGAGTTTGCCCAGTTTTCCAAGTTGGTATACCCGTTCGAGGCAATAACCATGGAATCAGCAACATTCGGATCTGTTCCCAACTTGAGTTCTGCAGCATCAGGTATTCCATCACCATCAGTATCGACTGCTAATGTTCCAAGGTCAATAGTCCCAGGACCATTCATCGGGCTTGCAGTCTCTATCAATTGAATTTAGCATAACCACTCGCATGATAGAAGAGGGGTTCTTGAAAACTTACCATCAGAGATCAACTGTCCCAGTATTCCGTAACTCTTAACTTCGTTGATCAGCCTAGTATCAATGCTATCTCTGACCAAGCTAGCACCGACCGACCCGAGTGCCAAATCGAGTGATTCTTGTGCAGTAAGAATCTTTGCAGGTGCGGGGTAATCGTATTTCGTTTCTGTTATCACTATTCCACCATAACTGGAAGATGTGGTAGCAATCCCAACTCCATTCAAATTTCCATCCTTATTGCTATCATAGACATTTTCAGAAACGTATCCGTGGAAATTCCCATTTCCACGCGTGAAAGCTGTTGCAGAGGTACTGGGCCCCGAAATGAAATAGTTTCCGATGATGTTTACGTATGATAGACCTTCTGAGTCCCCTCCAGCAATGTAACCGCCACCGCCACCCCCTTTATCGTTAGCTTGAAGAAGAACGACTCAGCTGTAGCAAAGTGTGACTTACAATTGTACACAACATTATTCGTGAAGTCATTTACACCTCCAGGTTTGTTAGCAATCGGGCAATTTTGAAGCGTGTAATAGCCTGTTACCTTTGACTTTTGGATTTCTGGTTTTGTTGTCGATGTAAAGATTGCGGAACAATGAAACCCCACCATTGGTCTGCATCAGTCCTCCACAAGAATGAGTTTCCAAGCCTTGACTAATGATGCTATTTTGGACTGTAATGTTGCTGGCAGGTCCGTTGATAGAAAAAGTCTCGTCTCTTCCCCACTATAATCGGTTAGTCTAGTCCACAAACTTCGGTTCTCGTTGCCTTGATGCATTCCTACGGCTTACCGAGACACTCAAATGATCAAATATCATATTATCACCTTCCGCAATTCCAAGTCCATCCTTCCCCGAGGTTCCAACTTTGCCCATTCTCACACGAACATACCGAATAATACTATTATCCGCATTTGAAAAAGACCACCCATTTCCATAAACGGTGATACCACCCCCAGGAGCAGTTTGACCAAGAATCGTCACGCTAGCCGAAACAACTATCCGCGCTGTGATTTTGATTACTACAAATCTTGTTAGTTTATGTGCTTCGGAGGGATTATGTGACCTTACAGCCACCCACGGCAAAGACAACAATTCGATGCTTGACAGACACAGCTTCGCGAAGCGAACCAGCCCCTGAATCCTTGAGGTTTGTCACCACGTATACAGTGCCTCCTCGGCCACCCACTGCATTTGCACCAAAACCTTCGGCACCGGGGAATGCAGGAAATGCGGAGACGAAGGGTTGAAGAGCGAAAGCTCCGATGAGGGGTGTTAGAAACTTCATTTTGTTCGTAACGCTCAGTCCTCTCGTACGCACTCAAAGAAATTCTCAAAAAATGAGTACGTGAGATTCAGGATGAAAACCGAATAAAAAAGGAATGAGATTCTTATAAGAATGTCAATTTCCCCGTCCTAGTTCTGGTACCGAGAAATCCAGGGTTTGGTTGCCAAGATCCTTGAGTTTTTCTAATAGGGTAATAGGCTAAGAGCCTTTGCATCAAATGGCAAGTTCCTCCACGAGTAACAAGCAAATCGCATGCGGAGAATTGCAAAATGGTTTGTTTCGCAGATCATTGCTCCGAGTCACTAAGATAATTGGGTTCACTTAGTGTTGACGACCCAATTGAGATACCAAAATCCAAGATTCCAAGTGATATGATACTTAAATATTACTCAAAAATATTATATTTTAGCAAGCAGGTAGGTAATAGTAAAGTCATCAACACAAAAATTAGCATTCGGAAGCCAATAATTCACTCGGAAAGGTTTGATTATGACATTATCGAAGAAAGTAATGCTCGATATATAGAAATATAGAGAAATTGTAACACGTTATTTCTGGATGAAGAAGAAAGTAAGGTAATCTCGAGAGCGCCTGCAATCTCCCATTACAATTGAAAAGAAAGAAGATCTGTCTTCCTTTAAATACTCTCTAATTATCCTTCAACCCATTACATACAGGGATATATTTGTGTAAGAAAGGGGATAGGTAATGGGATGTAGGTCTACATGAGAACTCCGTATCCCTAATCGCGAGATCCTTATCAGAGCTAGTATCAGCGAGAGTAAGAATAACATACGCTTGTGAGTTAATAGAATTACAAAATTCTCTTCCCCAAATCCCAACCTATGCTCATCACCCCATTGAGTCTCATGTCCTCCTAGTCCCACCCCTGTTCGGTTCAATTATTGAAAATAGGAAGGAAGGATTATCCTATTCGTCCTTTCCATCAGAATCCGCGTCGGATATTTTATCTACAGCGAATAATTAGACTTCCAACAAACAAAAGCACGAGGAGTAGAAACCCACCAGCAAAAGCCTCCAAGAAGCTCAACACAGAAAGCGATAACATAATAAGAGGAACCAATTGCCCAAAAGTCTTCCAATTACTCTCCCCGTCGTCTTCTCCAAACCACCCAGATTTGACCATCCAACTTGAGAGATTTATAACCTTAGACAACGCGACAATCCCAAAAATAAGTGAGATGAACGCGAAGATAATTCGTACGATGTATATCCCTCGATGGCGTTTGAAATGTGCGTCGTATCGAGCAATGGACTTCTGCTAGAATGTGATGGCCAGGGCGAGGACGTACAAAACAAGACGAAGAATATACTCAGCAAAAGCTGAATAGTCGGTGGTACCTTTGCTAGAAGTCGTAGTGGTGGTGATGTTGTTTCCAGACATCGAGCAGACAGCTGGCAGCACAAGTCGTGTACTATTATCGAACCTGGTAGAGGGGATACCGACAGGAAAGTGCTTGGGTGCTCGTTGGATATAAACCAGAAGACCAAGCACGATGGAGATGAGTATGGCAATTAGTCGAATAGCTGCAAGCCAGACGACTTCAAAATATTTGTCGAGGACGGTGATGGAACAAAGATGGACGACAGCAGCCATGAGGATGAGGCCGCATACTAGATCGTAGTGGTATGCTGATATCGTACAAGCACATCCCCAAAGTGTTACAGTCGATAGCGATATTCAAAAGAACCGAATTTTGGCTGATCACAAGCAACTGTCTCGTTGAACCACACACTACAGTCCTTTGGGGAGTTTGGTGTATTGGTGAAGCCCATCGTTTCAAAGTTTCCTGTCGAGGATGCTGTTTCTTGTTGTAGGTAGCGACAATTAAACAGTTTATTTGAAGGGCCTTCTTGTTAAATGTAAAAGACAGAAACGAATTCAAGGATTCAAGCACCCCGCAACAGAAATTCAAACCAGTGTGACGGACAAAGATCCTCTTATAGAAGATGGGAAGCGAACATTTATTTGAGGCTGAGAATTCCGCCCCCAAAGAGCCCCATACCCTTTTGATAAGATTTCCCTACAGCCCTACTAAAACCAACTGATTCGGTCTGACCGACATGAAGCACGATAGAAAAGGGGAACCAAGCTCCGAAGGGGCTTCTTAAACTCGGTTTCTTTGGTTCTGCACAGCAGGGTCTCTTCCCATCGTTTTTGGAGACGAATCAACGACTTCATCCACGCTAATTCTCGGAGATTTGAAAAAGCCATACATCCTTCCTGCACTGAAAAGGATTGTACATACGACGTATTCTCCGCTCCGGATCCATGTTGTGGAGGCTGATGCAAATTATCAGTGACCACTCTCTCCTGCATCCCACCAAATGTTAAGCTTAACTCCACTCGAAAACTACCCATGATGCAGTCGATCCGGAGCCTGGCTTTGTCACACTAACGTTGTTTTGTGTTGAAACCCCGAGCTTGTTCAGTATGCCATCCGCTGTTGGCGAGCCTGACTTCATGGGTAAACCACTGCAAAACATCAGCGAGTGAAGAAGAAAACGCAACAAGTAAGCCAGCAAGAAAGTCACCAATACAGAACAGCTTATCCGATAGAACCCAGACTAAACAACCAAAGGGCGAGAATATCCAATATTTTACACTCGTTCTGAAGCAATAATGATGGGGGTAATTCTTGAAATGCCAAGTACAGAGGACATTACTACGGATGCTCTGCGTTCATCAGATAATGGGATGGAAAAACGAGAAATTGAGATAGAAGCACTCAAACCATGATCATGACCTAAACTAAAAACGTGGCAGTGTCTTTGGACTCATGTTATTGTCCGCTTGGATAATCACGAGGAGGGGGTGAAGACACTCGAGAAATCCGAAAGAAACAACTCAATAGCTGAACACAAGAAAACCACCTCTCAACATAGAAAAAATGGATGTCACCTCAAACAGAACATAACTTGCATGAAAAAATCCCATGAGATAACTCCGACCATTTTGTAGAAAAAGTCAACATGCTTATAATACACCCAGGCCCCTAAAGGTTGTCACCGTATGCAAGCCCAATTCGCAGTATCGACTGAACAAAAATGCAGACCCGGCTCATGAACCAAATATGACTTATTTTCGGTTCCAATTCTCGTCCTTCCACTTCGTCTCCGTTGCCCCTCGAAGCGCTGATCGTATCGCGAACCCATCCACACCATACAAGCCATCCACCTAGCTGGAGAATTTTCGGGTGACCTTTGCGATGACTGATCCAATGATATTAGTAGTGTTCTGGCGACTTTTGGCAGGACAAGATCGCATTAGGAAAAACATACTATGCAGGGCGACAACACTGAAGATAAAGACGATAGAAAGAACAAGGACAACAACTGGATCAACCTTCAATCCTGGGCTCTCGTCGGTGTAAAGTCCTGTAAGCATTTCCGTTAGTACATGCCATCGTAAACTCCCTAGTTCCGTATCAACCACCCAAGGCCACGCATCGAAGATGCCCCTTCCCGTTGTCGCTTCCTCATCCGATTCAATTCCAGGGCTGACACGTACTCAACATTGTGCTACTGCTTCCTCCAGCACCAGCGGCTCTCGTTGAGCTAGGTCGTGCATTTGCAACCTTGTCCTTCTGATCAGCCGCAGCTCGCCGACGGATCGCAGTCTTTGGTCCTCCAGGTGGTGTAGGGGATGAAGGACGACCGGTCGAGGAACCAACTGCCCCTGGGGAGGTTGCTGGTGATGATGCGCGTGGAGAAGACTATTCGGAAACCCCAGTTAGTACTGTGCTTTTGTGAAATAATGCGAGCATGAGTGCTGAGGGCGAGAAGGGAGGTAATTATGCGTTTCCGATGCGCGCGCTGGATAGGAGTGTGAGGGTTTGCGTACCATTTTGACGATTTAGGAATTAGAAGTCGTAGGCGGCAGATGGAATTGAAGTGGTGTAAAGGAGTGAAATGGGACTTGGAGGTGTTGAAGACAAAGTGTCGTGTGTTCAGATGGTTGCGATCTAAATTGTCAATTGAGGACACGATTGAAAGGAGGCTCTCGGCCTACAGGGGCTTGGGCTTGGTGCTGGACCACTCATCGTCTACGCGCTACCTGACTTGGCTTGGGTAGGGAAAGTCATAACCTGACCTGGCCGACCACACCTCTCATATAAATCTTATCACGATTAATTAAATACTTGATAGTTCTCATTGTCTCGATTTTTCTAGGTTCATGAATATCTTTTAGTATTATAAATTACCTTTCACACTAATAGATACCTAGTGCAGAACTGATACAAGTATCATTTCACATCACAATTCCAAGTCACATATTCACAACGAATTTTTCCTTGTCCAAGTTTTCAATTTACATTTGGTTTCCAGACGCTATGCACCAAGGCCAGCAAACGGCCCGATGTCTTATATGCTCTCTCTCCCAAGTGCGAAGGCAAAAAAAGCCCTCGACTATGATTTGTTACAGATAGGATAAGGGATCGGCCATTTTCAGACGCGCGCGCAAAAGAAAAGTAAAGATACGCCCGAAGATAGAAAAAAGGAAAAGAGAAACGAAGAAGAGGAAGAGAGAAAAAAAACCCGATAAGACAAAGGAAAAAAGTAAGAGGGTCCAAGAGGGCTGTTTCTCTCCATCGACCAAGTATCCATAGCCAGCTCCACACCTTTCCCTCCCCATATGTTTGCTGTTCTTTTCTTCAAACGGACAAGGAAAATAGAATTATGAAACGGAACTGCGCTGTGGTCCTTGCTTCTGAGGCTGCGAAACTCAGATATGCTTGCGTCCATCCCCCCCAAATAGCGCCTCGAAAGACACCATGTGTCTCCCCTTTCCTTTCTAGAACTGTGTCCGTTGGTCGGAGATTGCTCCAAGTGCTAGCCAGTTTTTCTCTTCTCCTCAAAGGTCGAGCTGGCTCGCCTGGATGCTTCCATTATATAAATTAAACAGTACATTCTACAATGAAACCAAAGGTATCAACCGAACGCCTTCCGCTATGATAGCAAACTTATTGCATCACGTATGAATTGATTTAGAGGGCGACATCAAGAACGAGACTGACATCTCGTACCTGCGAGCCGGCCAAGTCTTCGAGAACGGGAATTAAGTCCAGGAGTTCGTTGTCGTGAGCATCAGAAAACCAACTGCTGATTGGTACAGCGTGTTGGGGGTGGAAGATATATGAGGTTGGTGAGTTGTCGATAATGATAGTTTCTCTGAGATCTCGACCAACCTGGGAAAGATCCTTGACATAATTTCCTTGGTGATTATAACAACTTTCTCGGAACAGACGATGATGGACCACATGGTGGATGTCTAATTGATCCAACAGAGGGTCACCGTACTACATAATAATCAGTCAATGCTGAGTGAGAAGAATTTCTTACTGCTTACCTTTGAAACTGATGCCGTAAAGACGACTACTTCATAAAGCTCACCGACACGCTTCATGAACTGGTCTACACCAGGCCTCTTGATCACATATACATTATGATATTGACCCTCAATCTCGACAGGGATTGTGAAGTCGGCTTGGTGTAAAATCTCATTCAGAGTTAGTATGTGAAACATTCAGTGTTGGTAAGTAAACATACCTTGAAACTACTGTGGACTAATGTCTCATCAAGATCCAACACTAAGCACTTTTTCCCTTGGAATCTAGGCGCAATTGGTGGAAGGAGCCACTGCTGCTTTTGCTCGGTCGAATCAGGTGCAGACTCATCGCTTGGGGCTGGCTGTTGAGGAACTGGAGGAGGTGGTGGCAATATTTGATTGGCGCTTTCTTCCTTTCGTACAGGAATTGGTGCCTCGTCCTTTTGAGAGGTAATAGGCTCAGAGTCTCCCATCTTCACATCTCCCTCTGGGTCTTTCTGATCTCGAGAAGAGTCTGCTGGAATTGGAGACCCTGTTGCCTCAGATTTTGTAGGAACGGCAGAAACTCCCTCGGATGTCTTTGAGGACTCAGCTTCGCGAGGTAAATCTGGCAAGGAATGATCCCGTGTATTTCCTGGTCGATTCAAGTCGCCATTGGTTGCTGGAGGTGCTGGGACAGCAGGCAAGCTATTATGTGTGGTCTTCGAATCCAGGCCGTCGGTTCCATTGACCTTGGCCCCAGGATCTTCCTTTTGAAGGGCCTCCTTCTCACTTTGAGGCTGGGTCATGGCGCTGTTTTGTTGGTTTATCGTAGCTTGATCGGGTCTGCTGGCCGTAGCTGGGCGCCCGGATGGCACTTTTGAGATTTTATTAGCAGGTACCGCGGATCCACCGTCTACCGGATTGGCATCATCTGGAGCCATACAGCAACTTAAAAATGATAAAATGCTGCTCTTTTTCTTTGGTTGTCTCGTTGCAGTAGCGTTGGATGCAGAAGTGCTGTTTCCAGCGGGGCCAGTAGAAGGGCCTTGTGTTGTTGACATTTTGCTACTGCTCGTACTCCCATGCCGCCTCCGACCAAGTATGCTCCCCTTGGACTCCTTCGATCGCCCCCCAATGCTTTCTCTTGGGTCGCTCGCAGTGACTCCGCTCAGCCCGGTAGAAGTTGGCGATGGTTGAACCTTTTGAGAAGAGGATCTCGATGGAACGTGAAGAAGACTACGGTTCTTTTTTGGGGCCTCTGGCGCGTCGTCGGTTGCTTGTAAATAGTCCTTCTCGTTTTGTGGGTTCGTTAAGACTGGGGTGTCGGAATTCTCTGTGTTCGTGGTGCCTTGCGCCGTTGTTTGGGTTGACGAGCTGGGGGGCTGGGAAGTGTTTGTAACTGCGATTCTTATCAGCATTTCGGTCTTTCGAGAGTCGCACATTGATAGCTATGTTTGTTCTGGCCCAGTTGTGACCAGGTCTGCTCGAAGGGATGAGATACGTACATCCGGAGGTGTCCAGCGCAGGTGGTTTCCCTTTTGTACCTTCCGTTGAAGCTGACCGGCTTAGGTTCTGCTCAGTCGGCTGTACTATCTCATTACTCATTGAGGGCAATGCGAAATCGCGAGGGCCAGTTGCGGGCGAGCGACTCGATGTGCTGGGAGGCTTCAATCTCTGAGCTCGCTCTGGACAATGACAATCACCTCCACGGCTTGGGGGATTCACGCGTTGCTGGAGGGGATTTGACGTTCGGGGGGAGCTTTCACGGGATCGGTTCTTTCGAGTGAAAGAGCGATTGTCGATAGCTGGCCGAGCCGCAACACAATGACAATGCGACAATTGATGCAGGGAGGGTCACGAAGCTGGAAGCTCTGATCGCACAGTCAAGATGGAGCTCTTGGGGGGTGAAATGGACGAGAATCTCGAGGGCGCGGCTGAATCCAGTCGAGTGCAGTGAGAGAGGCAATCCGCAGGCTTTCGTAAGCGAGATTTAAGATTGGAGAGTGCAGTCGGGTGCAGGTGGCAGTGGGCAGCGTCCCGGAGTGAGTGGGTGGGGTGGGACGATGCGATGGGGTGCAGAAGGGTCTGTCTTTCTTGACTCTTGAATCTCTGAAGAAGAGGCAGGAATTAATGGAATCTATTGGAAAGAGAGAGTTGGAAGAGAATAGGAGAATAGGAGAATGATGGGGGATTCTATCCAAGGTAGGTAGGCTTAGGTTGCCTGGCTCTCAAAAATGCCGCTTGCAATGGGGGTCGATTTCTGCCCTCAACGACTTCCAGGTTGCTCGTCTCGTCTACCTACTTGCACCATACAGCCAGCTCTCCTGCTTCTTTTCCGTTCATGCTCCTTTCCTCCAGGCAGGTCGACCTAAAGCTAGCTACCTACAACATACCTATTTGCACACGCAGCATAGCGCAGCGCAGCCACTCGCCGGATGCGAATGCATATTCGAGTACTAAACGTTGCAGGCAGCATCGCATCTTGGGGAACTCTTGGGGGGGGGCAAATAAAATTAGGCGCCCTGGTTTTTAGTCTGCGAGATTCCCTCCTATCAGATCTTCTAATCTGACCCCGACCTTTTCCAGGACATGGATGCGCTTCACCAACCTAACGTTCCCGTTACGGACCCGCTCCTCGTGGTTCTGGTTGTGGCTCTGGTTCTGGACTGCACTGACAGATGATAGATCACGAAGCTGAGTCCTCGAATACTGTACTCGAGTGCTGCTGAGGTGATCCAGGACGACAAGCTACTACGTTGTAAGGGTAAAGAGAGATCGGTCCAGATCTGCCCAAACAAACACCTCACTTCAACCATCAACCGGTCCATCCCGCAAATAGCACTTGTGCTACTTGACGCCTTCTCAAAATGCAGTACCGTCGGCCAGCATGACATGACATGCGTCTTTGCTTCTGCTAGCGGTGATCATCCTGTCCTGTCCGGTCCTGTTGCGGATGGGTGGGTAAAAATAGAAGCCCGTCTCTTCTCTCTGCCCTCCTCTCTAACCTGTAGAATCTGCAGAAATACCTCCGAATTGTGCAATTTCAACCTCGAACAACATCAAAGAGCGAGAGCGGAGAAGCCAACACCCCAAAATCACCTGGGAGCCAGAAAATCCAGGAGAACGTACGCCATACGGAAAGCCTCTCCACCACGGCGGCTACGGACAGAGACTATGTTCCCCGCCGCTGCCGAGTTGGATTTTGGAACCGAGGGTCATTGGACAGGACCTGTTTTCTTCGCGCTTGAAGAGAGGGAGCATGGGAGTAACCGGGGACTTAACAGGACGGCATGAAACATTATGAAAAAAGGCCAAAAGGGGACATTCCTTGATTTGTTACAGGACGCCTGGTTGATTAATCATTTTCTGATATACCGGAGCCCGATTTCTTGGAGGGGGCTCCTTTGTCGAGTATGGTACTCTGTTGCGCCTCGCATATTGGGCCCACGTCTGCTGCCGGCGACCTTCTAGAAATGACCCGGAAAAGGCCATGTTGTACCCAGCATGTTCATTCAGTTCTGTGGTAATACAAATGCCATGTACTGAAAAACGGGGTACAGCAGAACCAGAAGGAAAAATTACAGAAGGAATGAACTGCTATCGATGAGGTATTCGAGTATATGTGCTCCGTACAGTAGGTAGTAGAGAAGTTTGGACAGTGCATCAAGTCGCTGCTTCGAGGTCAGGTCGAGTTCAGGGGACGATCTTACATACATCTCCACATTGGTTGGAAGCTGGCGAGGTAATAAAATTGCGGGGAGTCGCAACTCCATTTATTGGGGAAACCTTGAAAGGTGCCTGAATCAAAGCCTCAGAAAAAGTAAGTGGCACCTCAGTAAATAGGTTCCCACTTGGAATAACCATCCCTACAAAGCTGGAGCAACGAAGCAGGCAGGTACTACAAGACTAACCTCTATTTACTGCTAAGGTCACCCACCCACCGTACTTTTCTGTCCATCGGGTTCAAGCCATCAGAAAAGCAGCACTCAAATTATCTAGTTCTTCCAGCTATTTAGCTCAATTTTCATATAAAGTACTTATTGTAATTAAATATCTTTTATATAAGTAGTAACCTTTTTTAAAACTAAGCTACATATTGACAATGTTCGTCTCAAGAGTCCGTAGTTAAACGGAAACTCTCACTGCCGTTCCATTATGAAATGGAGTTTGGTCAGGTGAGTGGTACTTGCACATGCCCCGGGCCTCGGCCGTTTTGGTAGCTTCACATGCGACATACAACCATGGAAGTCGCAAAATGTTAACCACTTCCAAACTCTACGACTTTGTAGGTATCTCGAATTCACCATAAATCTTAAAATTAATTGGTCGCTCAGTTTGTGGATTAAAAACTCCTCTCGAACCTTTCCCGATCGCTGGTACACAGGAAACACGAACACGGCGACGAAGACAAGACAATGAACATGTAAAGGGCAACTCTGCTGAAATTGATCCCGGGAAACAAGAGCTGTCGGAGGATATATTGGCTTAGAGAGGTCATTGCAGAGCAGGATGGCTTCACAATCTACATTGCGCGATTCAGCAGATCCGCTTGCCACCACCCTTCAGCAATACTCCGAACTCATCCGCCTACGCCTCAAGAACGTCTCGAGGACCAAGAAACTCCTCAGCACCCTTTTCCTCACCCTCTCCCTCATAGCAGGAGGTGCGGGAGTTAGAAGCTGGTGGAAGAAACGAACGGCAGAAAAGGAGCAAGGGAGACGGTTGCTGAGAAGGAATTCCGGATTGCGAAATAAAGATGGCTCGAGAGTTATATTCGTCCCTTACAAGGACTCCTCCTCGAAAGTTACGATATATCCTACCAAGAATACCACATTCGATGCTCATCGACGATTGTTTTTGAACCCACCAAGGGCTTCGGGCCTTGCAAGCGGGAACACCCCTCAAATACCCCCACCACACACAAAACCCGGATTAAATCTTGCATTTTTGCATCAGTTTCTCAGCTTACTGAGTATCATGATTCCAAGGTGGACGAGTAAGGAGACTGGGTTGTTGCTGAGTCATGGAATGTTTCTTATGCTACGGACATACCTATCTCTTGTGGTTGCGAGGTTGGATGGAGAGATTGTACGGGATCTAGTTGCGGGCAATGGCAGGTCATTTATCTGGGGAATAATCAAGGTGAGTAATTTCCCTGGCGGTAACATTGCGTCCATGAATGAACAACTCCCAGGAATGAATCATGCTAACCTGAATAGTGGTGTGGAATTGGCAGCTTTGCCTCTTACACAAACGCGATGATCAAATTCTTGCAGTCAAAAGTCTCCATCGCCTTCCGGACTCGTCTCACTAGATACATCCACGACTTGTATCTCAACGACAACCTCAATTATTACAAATTAACCAATATGGACGGGGGTATTGGAGGAGCCGATCAATTCATCACCCAAGATCTCACACACTTTTGTGCTTCAGCAGCCGGGCTATATTCTTCATTGGGGAAGCCATTCGTTGATCTCGTGGTCTTCAATTACCAACTCTATCGCTCTCTCGGCCCTCTGGCTTTCGCTGGGCTACTGAGCAATTATATTCTTACCGCTACTCTGTTACGAAGGCTCTCCCCACCCTTTGGCAAACTAAAGGCAGTAGAAGGTCGAAAAGAAGGCGATTTCAGAGCTTTACATTCCCGTCTGATTGCAAATGCGGAAGAAGTCGCTTTTTACGGTGGTGCGAGCATGGAGAAGACATTCCTCGATAAAGAATTCAAGAGTTTGAAGAAATGGATGGAGGGCATCTATACCCTGAAGATCCGATACAACATTCTTGAAGATTTCATCTTGAAATATAGCTGGAGCGCATACGGCTATCTACTGAGTTCACTTCCAGTCTTCCTACCCGCCTGGGGTGGTCTCGGCGGAATCCAAGAACTTGCTGGTGCCTCTGTGACTGGCGGTAGGGAGAGAGGTCGAATGAAGGAGTTCATCACCAATAAACGACTCATGCTTTCTCTGGCTGATGCTGGAGGAAGGATGATGTACTCCATCAAGGATCTTTCTGAGTTGGCTGGCTATACTAGCCGAGTCTACACCCTGATTTCTACCCTCCACCGGGTACACGCGAATGCTTACTTCCTGCCACAAGGTACTCATGCTGAGTTGTATTCCCTTTCTGATGTTCAGGGGACAATTCAAAAAGGGTTTGATGGCGTCCGTTTAGAGAATGTTCCTATCGTTGCTCCATCAATCTTCCCCCGTGGTGGAGAAGAATTGGTCGATTCGCTTTCCCTGATTGTCCATTCGGGGGAGCACCTTCTTGTAAGTATCTTTAGTTCTATCTGGCATTCAAATCTAACAATGCATAGATATCTGGACCCAATGGAGCTGGTAAGAGTGCTGTGGCACGTATTGTTGCAGGTCTCTGGCCTGTGTATCGCGGTCTCGTTTCTCGACCAAGAAGTATTGGTACCGATGGAATCATGTTCCTTCCTCAAAGACCATATCTCAGTGTAGGAACTCTCCGCGATCAAGTCATCTACCCAGATGGCGAGATTGAAATGCACAACAAGAGTCGTCGGGACCATGAACTTAAACATATCCTTGAAGAAGCCAAACTTGGATACCTTCCAGACCGAGAAGGCGGATGGGATACAAGAAAAGAGTGGAAAGACGTCTTGAGTGGAGGAGAGAAACAACGCATGGGTATTGCCCGCCTTCTCTACCATGAACCAAGATATGCATTCATCGACGAGGGTACCAGCGCTGTTAGCAGTGATGTGGAAGGATTATTGTATGAGCGCTGCAAGGAGAAGGGGATCACCCTTATTACTATCAGTACTCGTGCGAGTTTGAAGCGTTACCACACTTTTAATCTTACCCTTGGTATGGGTGAGGATGGAACGGAGTGGGAATGGGAGCGTATTGGGACTGTGGAGGAGCAACAGGGTGTGGAGAGAGAGTTGCAACAGTTGAGAGAGCGGTTGGAGAAGGTTAAGGAGTGGGAGAGAAGGAAGGTGGAAATTGAGAATGAGCTCAACAAGGTATGGGTGGAGGGGAGTGAGTTGGAGACTCCTACTTTTGCGGAAGGAGAGGCTGCGAGTTAAATTTGGAATATACAATACTGTACCATTTGAAAACATGGTAATTGTGGAATCGCTATGGCCCGTGATCAGAGTTGAAATCGTGCCTTGCAGATACGCGTAAATGCACCTTTGTAGCACCTGAGGTCACTGCTCCCTCTTAAACTACCCTCGGCTCATTTTGAGTCATCTCGACAAAGGGTTGATCAATAGAATCTTATTCTTCCTTCCTTCAAAAACAACTTCCATACTTTTTGAAGGACAAATATATACTTCATTCCGAACACCGACCAAGGAAGCCCGCACCTCAAAATGGCGCTCCGCCTCCCAGCATCCAAAGCTTCAAAACTACTTACCAAAAGTCCATCTATTCACCCATTCTCCCTTCCCTCGCACCTATCAAAATTTGATCATGTCTCCAACCTCTCATCTCAAAACGCGTCACCCTCGAATTTCAAGAGAAAACTCTCCTCCTCACTGCGACGGCGGCACTCATCGGCCTCATCATCTCGACCTAACCCCACCGAATCTTCCCAACCGATAAAATCTTCCAAAGCCGATCCCAAAGAGAACGCGAACCCAGGCTTCGAAGCAGCGAGTTTCTCGGACATGTTCAAGAGTGCATCGAAGAGGACACGGATGGTTCTCATCGTGGGCTTTATGCTTGTTTCGACGGCGGAGAGTGTGACCTGGGGGATTTGGGGATGGAATAAGTGGAAATCTTGGGGAGGGGAGAAGGGAGGGGAAGTGGAGAATGGAGATGGGAAGGAGTAGGTGGTTGAAGGTGTGGTGTATACGTAGGGGGTTGATTATATGTATATGGAAAGGGGTATAGGAGATTGGGTATTGGGTATTGGGTATTTTTGCATGCCTACTTTTGGTGATAGGAGAGATTGAGACGGGAGTGTATTAATTTGTAAAGGACTCAAACGATAGCATGGGTAGGAGTTATGGGTATACCACTCAGTGATTAGGAGGGCTACATTCCACTCAATGAAATGAATTCTTCTCCACTTGTAACCTCTCCCCGATTGAAGTTGAGGGTTGTTTCTTGTGGCCCGGTGGACAGTAAAAGCGGTAGCTGTTACCTCCGTAATTGTATTGCCCTAATGTAAGATCTTACCGTCCAGGGGAAAGATTATTGAACAGAGCTCGTATTCCCACGTATTCCAAGTAAATTCTCAAGTAAATTCTCAAGTAAATTCTCAAGTAAATTCTCAAGTAAATTCTCGAATGGATCTTTCAGGTTAAATCGGCTTAAAATCCAAGCCAGCATCCAGGTGGTTGTCCCTCATAGAAGAAGGGAGCTTTCAAATGGGTTTCATAAAAATATCCACTTTTCATCCCATCCATCCCATCCATCCCATCCATCCCATCCATCCCATCCATCCATCCATCCATCCCATGGATTCGAGGCTTATTTTAGGACAAGCTTCGTCCGGGCGCTCCGCTCCAGTACCGCTCTCCACCATCAATCAACACTCTGACGTTTCAAGAGCTCCAAGACCAAAGAACCTTGGCCAGATCAGATAGATATCAGAACTTGGTGGGGTAAATTCCCTATCAACGCGTCGCTATCCATCTGCATGTGGGATAACGGTCGACGACCATCTACAACCATCTCATAAACAAAAAGATAGTGGAAATAGAACACGAGCTGTGCCCCTTTTCCCCTTTTGTCCAGACATGTAGGTGCCTCTCAAGGTCGCTGCTCTGCTCTGGGCTGCCTTCTGCTCCCCATTTCAGCAGGTGGCTGCAGGTGGCTGCAGGTGTACCGGTACATCCTACAGCATCCAGCTACTACCTAGGTAGTACCAACAAATCCTCTTCCAGGCTGACATTGTCTCACCCCATCCTCCTCCACCTGCTGTCTCTCTTTCTCTTCTTTCTGCTACAAACCAAACAATTTAATTTGGGCAAAGAGTTGGTGATTGGAATTTCCTCCTTCTCCTTCTTCCTCCCTCTCCTTCGTGACTGCTCCTTCCTCCTCTCGCTCAACCTTTTACGTCCTTTTACGTCCTTTTACGTCCTTTTACGTCGGCTGTACGTAACCGCCATAGCAGTCTGTCGTTTCTGCCCAATTCAATTTCAACTTCAACTTCCATTTCCACCCTTTTTTGTTTGCTTTTCTCTGCATCGCCATCAAGCTACAACACCATCATTTGCCAAACCACCACTTGCACTTTGCAACCATGGCCAGATACTCCCTCATCCCCATCTTGGCCGCCGCCTCCCTTCTACTTAATACCGCGTCGGCCACTCTCGATCCAATTGTGATCAAGGTACGTCCAACACCCCCATGATACACTCCTCGTGGACGACCCGGACTGACATAATCAGGGTTCCAAATTCTTTTATAAATCCAACGGTACTCAATTCTTCATCAAAGGTGTCGCATATCAGTCAGGTATCGGCGCCAATGGAGGAGAACCTCAAGCAGCAAGTCCACCCCCACCAGACCATTGAAGACGCGTCAATTTCTAATCATCAATCCACAGGGTTCAACTTATGTTGATCCTCTCGGCGACGTCACTTCCTGTACACGAGATGTCCCATTGTTGCAAGCACTGGGAATCAACACCATCCGAACCTACGCCATTGACCCAACCAAAGACCACACAACATGCATGAAGCTCCTCGATGACGCGGGAATATATGTTATTAGCGATCTAGGAGAGCCAAGTCAATCTATTGTACGAAGTGATCCTCAATGGACCACTGCCCTCTACGACCGATACACCTCTGTCGTCGATTCCTTAGCCCCATATACCAATGTCATTGGATTCTTTGCCGGAAATGAGGTGCCAAACAATCTTACGTACACCGGATCCGCCGCCTTCGTCAAGGCTGCCGTTCGCGATACCAAGGCATACATCGTGGCCAAGAAATACCGTGCAATGGGTGTTGGATATGCTGCAGATGATGACCAGACCGTTCGTGCGCAAGTCGCTGCCTACCTGAATTGTGGCGATCCAATCTCTCAAATTGACTTCTGGGGATACAACATCTACGAATGGTGTGGAGACTCTTCTTTCACTACTTCTGGCTACTCCGAGAGAGTCAAGGAGTTCGCTACCTATTCCGTTCCATCTTTCTTCGCCGAGTACGGTTGCAACACACAGGGTGGAGCCGCAGCCAGAAAGTTCACCGAAGTCGAAGCTATTTATGGGGACCAGATGACTCCAGTCTTCTCCGGTGGTATTGTTTTCGAGTATTTCCAAGAAAAGAACGATTATGGCTTAGTTACCGCTGTTAATCCTTCGTCTGTCAGCACTCTTGCTGATTACGCACCTTTGCAAACACAACTTGCCTCTGCAAAGCCAAGCGGTGTCGAAATGGGGAGCTACACGCCAGCTAACTCTGCTCTTGCCTGCCCACCAGTCGCAAGCAATTGGGCTGCAGCAAGCGTTCTTCCTCCAACTCCAGACAAGGGAGTTTGCGCTTGCATGATGAGCACTCTAGGATGTCAAGCAAAGACTACGATCACCAAGGAATCATTTGGTCCACTTTTCGCTCAAGTGTGCGGTTATAACGATGGAAAGCCATGCGCAAGCATTGTCAGAAACACCACCACTGGAACCTATGGTGCTTATTCCATGTGCAATGCCACTGAGCAATTGTCATGGGCTTTCAATGCTTACTACTCCTCATTGCCAACCTCGGACCAATCCAAGGGTTGTGACTTTGGAGGAAACGCTACGGTTGTCAAGGTTTCCGCTCAAAGCTCTTGCTCATCAGTCCTCAGCTCCGCTACAGCTGCTCTGCCAGGTGCTTCTGGTGGCAGTTCAGGCTCAGGCGCCGCCTCATCTACCACCAAGAAGAGTGACGGTGGAGACATCGTGGGTGCTTCATTGGGTTTTGGAAAATACATGTTCGCAGTGGGGTTCACATTGCTAGCTGGACTTTCGGGGATGGGAATGATCATGCTTTAGATGTTGGGATGATTCAATAGGAATACTTGGTATGATATGGTTTTCGAAACTTTCTGTTTGATTATGGGTGGGGTAGTGTAAATAATCTTATTTTGACCTTTGCAGTTAGTGGGTTTTACTGCGATGGGGTTCACTTTGAATTAGAAAAAATGGTTTCTTGATCACTTGTTGCTTTCTCGTTATTAATCTTGATTTTGACCTTTTTGTCAAATGGCTAAATGACAGAATGCTTAATGAGCGAAACAGATTGAGCCTGACTCTCGCCCTCCACCCGACCAAAATCCTGCCGTTATCCTACATGTGTTACAAAGATCAAACCCAGCTTTCTGAGGTACCAAGTTGCAGTCTGAAGACTAGTGGTCCTCCGAAATTTTTAGTGTAAAGAACAAAGAGGAGACTGCCTGGCAACTGAGTCTAGTCCCATAAATACAAGTCCTCATCAAAAGCTCAGACGTCCCTACCGATGCAGTTGATGAGACGCCCTATTCTGTCGTCGCTCTCGTCGATTTTCATCCACCGATTCTTCAACGGTTCGAGTCTTATCATTAACACACCCAACCCCACAGTCACAAACAAATCCATAAATCTCCTTCATCTTCTCCCCATCCTCCTCTCCGTAACTAATGGTCACTTCCTCGCCCTTCAAGATAGTTCGCTTAGCTCTCACCAACATCCTCTGTCCCCAAACCCAGTTACAATTCGAGTTCTTTGGACAAGCATGATTGATCCTACACGCTACCTCAAAGATCCCTTTGCATTTCCGATCTAAGCGCAGAAATGCACTAGCTCGCAATAGTTCATCGATTTCTAGCTCTCGACCTGGAGGGTTTTGGAGCGCGCAGAGGTCGTTAATGGTGGACATTTCTTCGGGCTCGAGTGTGGAGAGGGTGTGGAGGATTTGAGCGAAGGTGGCGTTGGAGGGGTAGATGAAGAGGGGAACTTCGTTGAGGAGGAGACGACTGGGGGGGATTTCGTGGAGGGCAAAGACGCCGAGACCTCTGGGTTGGTTGTTGTGAATGGAGGGGCGGATTTGGAGCAGTGTGCCGAGAGTTTCTGGGTGGCGGCGGGGCGGAGGGAGAGTGGATGGTTTGTGTGTGAAAGGTGCTTGGAGAAGGGAGTTGAGTGGTGATTCCATCTCTGTATTCTCGGCATTTGCTGATATGTTTGGAGAGTTGGTGTTTGATTCTTTGATGTGTGGTGTCGAGTTCATACCAGCTCCCTCGCTTAAACCCCCTACACGCGGACGTCCTCCTCCCTCGGGTATAAGTACATCGTCGCAGTTCCCACAATCACAACGAAAACCATACTGTCTCTCCAACTCATCACTCGTAAACCCGTAGTCGATGGATAGTTCTTCCCCTTCCGAAATGTCACGTAATGCGTAAACCATCATCTTGCCCTCCCTCTCCCCCTTCTCCACGTTCGCTTTTTTCCAGTGCCACTTGCAATTAGGACGACACGAATGGTTGATTCGGCATGTTACCTCGAAGACGGCGTTATCACCTTTGTCAACTCCATTGTTGGTTCTGTTGACTCCAAATGCGTTTGTCCAGATTATTTCGCGATATGGGTTCGCTGGTGATGTGGTATGTCGATGTAATCGGCAAAACGCTGATCTGCGGGAAGGAGGTAATCCGTGGATGATGGCATCTATAGGGTCGGGTTTGAGGTGTTTGCATGCGCGGTGGGAGGATATTGGGTATGGGAGGAAGAGGAGCGGGGATTCGAGAAGGACGAGAGTTCCGGACATGAGAGGTTTGAGGGCGAAGACTCCTAGGCCATGATGTTTTGCCGATGTGCTGATGGTTATCAGGTCACCGAGGGTTTCGGGATGGCGGAGCGGTGACAGATTCGACTCTTCTGCGTCGAAGGAGGGAGGCGAGAGCGAGCAGGATTCGGAGGCGCAGAGAGAGGGGGAGGTTTGCGAGGAGGCTGGTGGCGTAATTTTTGACATGTTGACGAGGTGGAGCGAACACTGATTGAGCTTTGTGTAGTTAACCTGCTTTGCTTCAAAGATGTTGGCACAACTGCTATTGTCTGTAGATGTTTCTGGATTCTTCGCCTTCATAATTGCAGGGCTGTCCTTTTCTGGAATTGATGGGAAAGGTCGCTGGGCTGGCAGATCGAGTTCTTCGCATGTTTGATATCCTGAACCTCCCATATCTTCATCTTCAAAATCCCCTGCTTGGTCGCCTTGGACTCTGTATAGTGTTTCCAAAACTCCAATCCCGCTGTTCTTTGATCTTTGCTTTGCTAAGCGGTCGTAACTGTTTTGTCTTGTGACAGCTTTAATAGATTCGCTGCTTTTTGGCCTAGAACTTTTGGGTGTCGTATATTTGGAAGCCTTCCCTTTGCCACCATATCTAACACGTTCTCTTCTGCTCTCTGCCAGGTCAGATCGGACCAAACCAGAACTGCAAACTGGACATGAACACTCAAACCCGTAATGTTCTTTCAACAGCTCAGTCGTATACCCATAATCAATCGTAACTTCTTCTCCTTTTTTGATAGTCAAATGATTCCACAACATCATCTTCCCACCCTTCTCCCTACAAACCCCACGTACCAACTCATCAAAGTGCGCAGTCGGCCCCGCCGTAAACACCTCACCATCCTCCAAACCCCCACTCATTAAGCACCCTTCCTGTTCCTGATCTTTACTTGTCGTAGAATCATCCATCTCCTTAGCTGTACACCAAGAAATCTTCGCATTTGGAACGCAACAATGATTCAACCGACTGACCATCCCCCCAACAACCGTGCTCTGTAACCCTTCAACCGCAAACCCATTTCTCCAAACAATACTCCTCTCCCGACTCCCACTCACGCTCCCATAGCTCAAATTGTAGAATGCAAGCTGTTTGTCCCAGGGTAATTGGCCAACCACCCTATTCAACGGATCTTGAAGTATGCCACCAAGATAAGTCGTAAGGGACGTCCATGAATATTGCGATCGTGGTGTTAAATCCGCGATCTCGCTATTGGGGATGTAGAGAAGGGGAGACTCGAGAAGGAGGAGGGTGCCTGGAGGGAGGTCTCGGGTTGCGAAGAGGCCGAGGCCTTTTGTTTGTGTTTGGCCAATATAGAGGAGGGGGGTTGAGAGGGGGAGTATGCCGTTGGGTGGGATGGGTGGTCGGTTGGTCGGTGATGGGTCCGGTGGAGGTGGTAGTGATTTTGACATTTTGGCTGGGGGAAACTGATGTTTGTAGGGGAATGACTGTATGAGGTGGGTGCTTTTTTGAAGTTGAGATTTCAGGCGGTGTCGCTTAATTTTTAAAAATTATGTTAGGGCGAAATAAAGGTTTAGTGAATGGGAAAACACTTTGAGGGTTGAATTACAAAAATTGATGTTCTACTGGCTTTAGACAATGAAGAGAATAAAATGAGTTTACAGGAAGGATTTTAAGAGTTCAGGACAGAAGTTAGAAATAGAATAGTAACTTTTCACTAAACTTGAACGTTTACTAGGTTGACATAATTTAATTTCTCAAATACCATCGGGGATATGCCTGATCTGGACTGAAATAAACTTTATAGAACTCTTTTTATCATATCTGATTGATTTATAATACGTCGAAAAAACAAGAACAGAGGGCTATTGTTTCTAGTATCTCATTCACTTTTACTTAAATAGTTTTAGTTGATGAAAAGTAATAGTTAGAGGATGATATCATTATAAGGACAATATTAAAAGCGCTACTTTACATCTTAGGCTCCTCTATTATATATATACAGCCTAGCTACATTGTTCCTCAACGCTCGTCACGACGAATTTGTTTATCCTTAGCCTTGAAGACTGCTGAAAAGTGCGTGCTTCTAGAGCACCTCGAAACGAGTTCTTTCAGTGTTATTTATAGGTATTACAATAGAGACGGGAACGAGTAGAAGTACGAGGAAGGTAAGAGACGACTTAAGGAAGCCTCGTTAGTAGAGAGAAAGAATAAAGGAGAGATTAGAAGTTCTATAACGTAGTTTAACAGTACCCTGCGCATATCAGTACCCTGCGCACTCTAAAACCTATATAAAAAGCTGCTTAGTAAGCGACTCTAACTTTTTAGTTTATATATAAAAAAGCTAAAATTAAAACTGTAGTTTTATTACTATATAAACAAATAAAATACAAAATTTCAGACGTTCACTAATTGTAGTTAACGATTCGCTTAAAATTACCTATATATTCATAATTTGTTTTTCATTTCTTTAAAAACTAAGTGATTATAATTACTACGCATCTAAAACTCTATTGTATATTTCTTTATATACTACTAAATGTAGGTTTTCAATTTTAGCTTTTTTCAATAATAGAATAAAAAGTTAGAGCTGCTTACTAAGCAGCTTTTGTATAGGTTTTAGAGTGCGCAGGGTACTGATATACGCAGGGTACTATTAAACCACGTTATATATAAGGCATCGCTATTATTTCTACTAGTATAGTTATTATTTTAGAAAACATATACCTAATTAAGTAGACTACTTATAAGGTGAAATATTTATATAAAATTTCTAAACTAGTAACAATAACTAAGGAGAGACTATAGTGCCTAGTAGTTCTAAATTTATAGACTATTAAATTTCTAATTTTCTAATTTTTTTTATATAGTTACTAAATATATATAGAAAATAGTTTTTATACTAAAAACTCGTCGAGAATATATAGTAGAATTTTATTAAACCTTAAGTACTTTACTAGTAGTAGATAATAAAAGCTATAGATAGAGGTTCGCGATATCACCTTTGTAGTACGTCGAGAAAGGAGCTTACTTATTATAATTACTATTATTATAAAGATTAAAATCAAGTTTCTTTCTAATAGAACTTACCTTTCTATACTTAGTATATATAATTAGATAGAGTTAAAATAGGCCGAGATCTAACGACTAGTATACATCGTGTCGTACTTACCTTTACCTTTAAGGTATAACTTTAATCGATATCTAGGTTTTAAATAAAACGATTAGATAAAGATCGATATAACTAGAAGATTTCCTTCGCGTGCGATTCGAGCCTCGTCATTTAGAGCAGATAGTAAAGCCGCAGAGGCAAATTGGATCCAGCAAAACCGAGGACATTCGCTAGATTTACAAAGTGGTTCTCGCTAAACGGCATCAACAAAACAACCACTAGAAAAAAAAATACGAGCACACAAACCAGCAAAAGAGGTTCCAGATAGAACCCATCCGAAGATGAAGTACTATCTGCACGTTCTCCCCCCAAGATAGGCTAATTGTATGTGCGTCTTGCTTGCACACTACTACAACAGCGTATTTAGGGCCCGAATTCTCTCATCACTCTATACTCCCGATGGTTAATGCATAGCTTGTGTAACCTCCCCGTGGATCATTGATTACAAGTGGTCTTGGAGACGAACGGCCTGGGACAATGTCTAACAGTCGACCACCAACAGGCGTTAATTGGTGGATTTGTGATAGTAGGGTCCGTATTTGTGTATATGGAGATTTGATGGATTTGTGGGGTGGGGGTGGGATGATACCGAGGTGGTGCCTTGAATATTCCTATTGGGCGCGCTTGGAAATGTAGGAAAAAGTGAATGTAATGCCTTTCTTCGAAATCCAATTATTTTCGCTGCTCTTTCTATCCCTACCTCGGAGTCTCTAGCGAAGGAAAAGAGAGTGTAAATTAGCAACCGAGTAAGAAGATAGATGAAAGATGAAGTCATTTTGTATTTGAGGGAAGGGCTGCAACTCTACGGATAGTGTTCTTTTTTGAATAGATGGTTGGGATCGGAGCGCGAAGAAGTGTGATTTGATGAGTTGCTCGTCTGAACTCAAATCATGTCTCTAAGTAGCAAGTTGAAGTCAGCGTAGTTAAGGAGAAACTGAGAATTGACACTAGAACTTTGACGGCTTACAAACTCTGTGTTGCTAATTTCGGAAGAGCAACTCAGACTGATTGAACAGACACAAGGAATATCCATAAGAGACTTGAATGGTAAAAATATGAGTGAACAACCATTTCAGTCAAAAGTTGAGGCAGTCAAATAAGTCTGACAACTTCTAAGAAACACAATTGAAGATTGCCAAGATTCCGGTATGCTTAGTTTGTACTTAGAAAGTAACTAAATATAGTGAGCGCGGTTACGCAGCCCAAACCCAACAAGAGCTCTTACTTTTCTAGAACTAACAGAGCAATCAATCAATCTAGCAAAAGTCTCGTTTTCACTTCGGAGCAACTCATTGAGAACGTTCTTTTACCTATTCTCAAAGTCTGTATACTGTGTTTCTTAGGTTACAGTCGCACAAGATTTCGTGGATGTATCAATAACGAGAAGATAAAATTAAACAATTAAACCTTTTGCAATAACTTCATTGACCCCGATTTTGCGATAATAAAACAATTAAAGTATATGCATTCCACAGTTGACCAGTCACGAATGTCTGGCACGCTTCATAGCAGCCAGACATTTAGACCTTGGGTTGGTGTCCAAAAAAGATATTATTAGCTTTTTGTAAAAGAAGGATCCGGGTATCGTATCAGCACATATTTCCCTCCATACAAAGCAAGAAGCAAGACCAACCCCCCCAAAGACGCCAAACCCAAAAGTCCCGTGGATTTTCCCCCATACCAAAAAAACAGATACACCCAACCTGCAAAATACCAATTGCTGTAACCGCCACGTGCTTCCCATCATATATTTCCCTTCATTCAGTATAAGCTCCTACCAACAATTTCAACCCTTCAACTCCATTCCCCCACCCATCAAACCAACACAATCCACATCCTCAAACGCCGGCACAATCTCCACCTGCTCAACCTTGACCCCATTCTTCCCGTCCTTCTCCCCCCTTCCCTCTGTCCCATTAACCATCTCCCTCGTCTTAGTCTTAACCAGTTGTCCCTTCCCCCCACCATTTACAAGTCCCCAAACCCACCACGCCCCATACCACCAAATAACCCCCCACGTCCAAACAAAACACCCCAATCCAACCGTAACAAACAAAGTCGGCACCAGAACCAACAGCGCCAGTCCGACCCAGAAGAGCGTAAAGAGGATCGCAGAAAGCGTGGCGAGGAAGAGGGTCGAGAGGGCGAAGGTGGCGAAGAGGAGGAGGGGGGTGGTGGATAGGATGAGGTGGGTTGCTATGAATGACTGTCGCGTGTGTCAATTAGCGTTTCTATTCCGGAAAGGGATTGCAGAGAGATTGTAGGATAAGGAAGAGGGAGAGGGGGAACAAACGGCAAGAACAGGCCTCTCCTTCGCGAAATGAACACCTGTATTCCATACTTCCCGACGTTTAGAGGGGCTCACGAAACGATCGAGTTGTTTGACGGCATAATTGATTATGCCAGAGGAGGTCTCTTGAATCCCCATGTTGTCTTTTGTTTCGTCGTATATAAAATTTTCTCTGCTGTGGGTTTCAGTACAGTCTTGGTAGGTTGGTGTGGTGCAACAGCTTCCGGACTCGATGACGAGGTTGTACTCTTTGATGAGTGAGCATCTCGCATTGGGCCGTGACGCCACAAGTCGATTTGCTTTGTACTAATCCAGAAGTTTAGAGTTTAGATAAGGAAACAACGTTGTTGAAAATTTCTAATTGGAAGTAGTTGCAGATTTATAATTTAGGAAAGCTCCCATGCATTCTGGATATCCCGGTCTGTACTCGGTTTGGTACGTACCTGATTGGTAAAAAATGGTGGTGGGACGTTCAACTCGAAAGACAACATATCTCGTGTAATGTCACAAATGAAACCCCGTAAAAGAGAGGCAAACACATATATATTAGCATAAGACAACCGTCAAAAATATCACAAACATTGTAGTTGGATTTGATAGGACCACAAACACGGAATATGATGTTCGAATAAGTTCAAGCGCCTTGTCTAGCTGCCATCATTCTCCCAACATCTCCCTCTCAGTCCTTGCATTTCGTCTTTCCACCTAAATTCGCTTTGAGTGCTATTGCCAACACCACCAAGGCAAAATACCACAACCTCCTCCGTGATCCATCTCTGCGATCATTCATTCTATATCCCCGTCTAACCACACACGCTATCTCGCAAACTCAACAACAATCAAGGCTAAATGTGCTATCAGCAATATAAATCCTCCCCCTTTCCTTCTTCCTTCTTTGGGTATCTCAAATCTTCGTGACGCGTGAAATCTAACTTCTCCTTCACAAGCAATCCACCCCCTTGAACTGATTTTGAATTCATGCTCTTGTATGTCAATCTGAGATCTGTGCCTTCTTCTTCGCTGGTATCATGACTTTCCAAAATTTTCCTCTCGTCCTCATTTCTTTCAGTCGTCTGCTTCTTCAGTGACAATGCACCATGGATGCTCCAGGACCTTCTCGATGGTGATTCTGGAATCTACATTGCGGTCCAGCATCGCGCGAATCAAATCGACGCTGTCCTCGCTCATGATATATGGTATGCGGAGATCCCGGTCCAATATCTCGTCAACGTTGTAAAACGGATTCTCTTTGTAGACGATCGTGTAGAGCAGGATTCCCAGTGCCCAAACATCCTGCTCCTTTCCGCGATATGATTTGCCGGCTAGGATTTCAGGTGCTGCGTAATCTACTCAATGTTAGCTAGTCAATCATCTAGGTGGCGAAGACTATGTACCAATCGTTCCAACGAAAACATCAAATGGGCCATTTTTGATGTAGGCAGCACTGCCAAAATCAATGAGCTTAATGTTTCCTTCACCATCCATAACCACATTCTCATCCTTGATATCGCGATGGACGACGAAGGCTTTGGTGTGGAGGTGATGAATAGCCTTTGCAACTTGCACGAATATGCTGCGACACTCATCCTCCTCCATGTTAACACGCAGTTCGATGTAATCGAAAAGATCCATTCCCGGCAAGCCATGCGGAAGCATTTCAATATAGTAATTGACATCGTCTTCGAAAAAATCATTCATCTCGACAATATTTGGATGCTTCAAACCTTCTTTCCGAAGGTAGTCGAGTACATGGATCTCCAGAGGAACAGTTCCCAGTCTTCGATCCCGGGTCCAAGTGTCAACCAGAATTCGACGTTTCGTCACATATTTGAGGACCATCTTTCGGTTACCATCCTTCTTGCATCTGGCAAGTTTGACTTGTCCGTAAGCACCTTGACCCATTTCCTCTAAGATAACGAAATCGTCTATGGTCTTTTTCTCTACCGGTTTGACTATGGTAGGAATGGGATCCGTTTTCTTTTCTGATTTTAGGACCGGAGACTCGCGCCCTGTGATGAACCGACTTGCCTTTTTAGTTGCAGCGTTTAGCTGTGCAGTCAATAATGAAGCGTGTGCCTTCGACTTTCGTGGCTCAGTATCAGAGTCCATATCCATAGGGCTAGCAGCTGCGTGACTTGGGGAAGGTTGGCCAGGGGAGGGCTGATGCATAGGGGTCTGGGCACCCGAGAGAAGAGGTGAGCCGGTTCTAAATTCGTGCCTAGAAGCGTGAATGTGACGCGAATAGGTGATCCATAGGGCGTATACAAGCTCCGTTGACTTTTCTGGTGGGTGTGAATCATGGTTGTCTTCCTCATCACTCCGCTCTTCAATGACATTTTCCTCATAGGTGGTTGTATGGCTGTCAGATTTGACCACTCTCAACTGTGCATCGATTTTTATTTCTGAGCCATCCCTGTGTTTAGCCGGGAGGCCATCAGGCCGGAGAAAAAAGGCAGCAGCATCTTCTTTGCCATCTCGCAAAGCCAAGTATGCTCGTGCGCGACGGAAGCTATGCTCTGGAATAACAATACCGTCAACTAATTTGACTCCGTCCTCTTCAGTGAGAAGCTTCAAGATGCGATCGAAATCCGGGATGAGATCAGTTATAGGACGCCGGTCGGGTTTCTCCTGACCAAAGAGAGCGGCTGAGAATACTGAATTTGAGCTGGTGATCTCCAAAGTTTTGGCCGAGAGAACCATAATCCCTGCGATGTGAGGAAAGCTGGAGACCTGTAAATCGGTGCTGCGTTCAACTCTTTCCACAATACAAGGAATGTTTACTCGGCCAGAGTTCCGGGCTGTGAAGTATTTGCGCTTGGTTACCTCCGCATAGTCAATTTCACCTGTCCTGGAATCTATGCCTTGCCGGGGTATCTTTGGTAACAGCTTCCCAATATCCATACCTACTCGGGTAATGTCTTCACCCCAGAGAGGACCGGTAGAGCCAGTGATTTTTGTCACTTGGGCATCGTCATTTAAGGACAAGACAGCAACATCCTCGTGAATCTCCTCGAGAACCCAAATCAACCCACCCCTCTTCTCCTTTACCCACAGACTTGCTGATCCAGTTGCTCCATTCCGCTTCTGGATAGGAACTACGTCTCCGCAGAGAAGAACTCCTCGGGATTTGTTGGCTGGGTGAAATAGTCCACCCTTGGTGGCTTTGCCTCGTGCGACTATGCTTGAGCCTGCTCCATCGTCTGATTGGGCTCTCCGAGAGGGCTTCGCGGACTGCCTCGAGTTGGGCCTACTTAGCAGAGCTGCGGTTACACCTCCAGCTCGACCAAGAAATGAGCTGGTGCTAGGTTGCTGGGTACGATGAGGCTCTGGTGATCGAGCAGGTTTCGTATCTACCGAGTCATCAGACGAACCCGGGGAACACAGCTTCTCTTCAAGCCATGCCCTCCTCTCTTTGCGAACTACTTCCATAATTCCCATTTTACGGACTTCTGCCTTTGTGACACCAAAGACAAGACAAGCAAGATCATTCGCAGCCAATATGGTATAAGGCGCAGTACTCTCGGTAGTGAAGATAGCTTGAGCTGCCGGGGCCCATCTAGATGAATGGCCATGCACAGCTGGCCCTAGAGGGTGGAGGCCTGACAGCCCATATGCAGGGCCAGCATCTCGTGCAGACTGGGGAATTGAAGGGGAGGTAAGTCCATCGTGTAAATCGCCCGCTAAAAATGGCTGTGAGAGTGTGTCCATGAGCTTGTTTTGGAGCGAGAGCGGGGCAAGATCTGTATATGTTCTTTTCAGACTGGGCCGCCGGGTAACTGGGGGTGATGTTTGGGCAGTAGTTTGACTTTCATTGGTAGCGGTTCTCGACGATGGCTCGGATTCAGTCTGGAGATTTGGCGCGGTCTCTCTTGGTTCACTTGCAGATGGCACATCCTTTGAATTCTTTAGGTCATTCTCAAATCCAGGCTTTCGGAAAATTGGTGGTGATGTGTTGGGACTCTCCATCAGCTCAGGACTACCTGAGCGTGGAAGAAAGCTTATGTCGAATGGGTTTCCAGTTTCTTCAGACAACGGTGGACCCGTCAAAGGTCCGGCCAGATGAGCTTGACCAGATCCTGCAATATTGTTCGCACCAACCAATTTGGCCCTTGCCAGTAAATCCAACATGCCTTGCATTTCTTGATCACCACTAACTCGCGCTTGTGCGCTGGCAATACCAGCATTTGTATTCCCCCATCCCAACTTCTGGGACATGAATTCGACCGATCTCTTCAAGACATTTTGCCGATTGTGTATAAACTCCTCTGACTGATGAGCAAACGAAAAGGAATGCAAGGACTCGGACGGAAATCGAGTCAGGTCCTCGGTGAAGTTCAACGTAGGGGACGCGGGCCCAGAAGCAGCCATGGAGGCAGAGCGGGAGTTTGGGAACGAGGCGAGGGTCGCTGACCCAGAACGAGGTCCTATCGAGGCATTCCGTGATGAAGATTCGGAAGGGACTGTAGAAACTCGGGAGAGAGGTTGTTGTCGAATCCGCCTCAGTCCAGAAGCCCCGAGACCATGCTCGTGCTCCATCACTGGTGATCTGGAAGAATGCAGTCAGCGAGCCGTCACTTCCGTATCAAATTCCAAGGCAGGCAGGCATGCATCAGAGACATGATACATCGGGCAAGTGCTTTGTGTTACCACCACAACGCTCGTAGCGTGAACTAACCTCGACATGGAGTCATACTCCGCCGCCGGAATGCCTGGCAGCCCTGAGCTTCCTGCGTCAAAAGAAAATCGAATTCGAGCCTTTTCCTGCCCTCTTGGGTTATATGCGAGGAGGTTACCGGTACTTCGGTTCTTGGGGATAGATAATTCACTGTGAGCCTCGCTCTTACGTCCTCTGGTTTGCTCGCCATGTGTGTCGTCGCCTGCCGTTTGATGTATTAGCTCGAGTTATGAGAAGGGGAGAGTTGAGCGGTAGTCAATGAGGAATCCACATGGGGCGAGCACTGTTGCGCGTCTAGTGCCCAACCCCTCGGTGTTTGTCGCGCAGTTACACATGATGGTTGTTTTGGAAGAAGGAGATGGGGAAATCACCATGATGAGTTTGCCCATCTGGCTCCAGCATACTTGGGTGTTATGGGCTGCACAGGAAGGGCGGAAGAAGGGGAGGTAGAGGGCGAGTTGAATCGGTTGGGTTGGGTTGGGTTGGGTTGTGTTGGGGAAAGCCCTTTGTCGATTGATAGTTTTCTCCACACAGAAACTTTTTGGATCTTTCACTGCGACTGACGGACTGCCTTTGTTTGCCCGCGTAGACAATTCTATGTTCTATGTTCGTCTGTCCTGCCCGACCTCGCTCTCGGGGTTTTGGATAAAGGCAGGTTGCCGGGCTGCGCGGAAGGCTCAGCAACGTGTAGCAGGAACTCTTGGGTGTATCAAATACTCGAGTAGGACCTCAGGTGTTGGGGGCAGTGGTGGGACGACGCCGTTGTGTTTTTTCCCCTCCCTTTTCTGGCGCGGTCGAGGAGAGTGTTTTTTTTATTAATTCAAAAAAAGGATAGGGATGTGGAAGAGTAAGGGTACGTAGGTTGAGATTGGGCTACACACCGTTTTCGCAAGGCCTGCCCAGTAGGTAGTACCTAATAAAGACTGTCTGTCTTGGAGGGGAGAAGGCGCGGGGGGACCGTTGTAAATCGTAAATTGTACAGGACAGGACAGGCAGGACAGGACAGGTACTTTAGGTCGTGTCAATGCGGTGACGCTCACCTGCAATTTCTTAGGCCAACGGCGAAATTCACAAGCGTAGGTACTGTACAAGCAAAGTGTCAGTTTTTGTCAGGTAGGCGCGGGACTACTCGACGTATGATTAATCGTCCGTGACTCGAAAAAGACTGCGTGACGTCTGTGGAGAAGGAGTCAAAACCAGAAGTTGAGTGAACCCCGCAACAGCCCACCTTCCAGGTTGTTGGTGGAGGAGCCAGGGTAGCCCGCTAAGCTCTTGTATGTACTCATACTTACAAGCAGGTGTCAACTAACTATAAGACGATTTATATCGAAAGCTTAGCTTCCATTCATTACCAATCCTACGGGTATGCCCCATCCCGACGAAAAAAGGAGTCGGGAGCAGCTCGTTGGTAAGATTAATTCTATTCGGTTGCCCCAAGGACAGGTAGGAACGTGAAGTGTTCTCTCGTGTGCTTGTATCTAGGTACGCTAAGTAGTCTGTAATACGACTCTTATGTTGATACTGTCTTCAATAGTAAATATAAACCCATCGTGAGAAATTCGCCCCAGGAGTTTCTTGTAACTCATGTATATCTGAAAAGCGTGATTGGCTGTTAGTTCATGTGGAAACAACTTCACTTCTCGAGTGCCCGCTTAGAATAAATACGTTGAATTCCAATACAATCATCCATTGTTCTCACATCTATACACTGCCCCCGAGCCTAAGTTAAGTACACTTCAGAACGCCGCCAAACCATTGGGAAATAATGAGTCCAATTAAAAAGAAACCCTTTCTTCTACCACGCAATCGTACAGCAGAACATGTTGTCTGTTACCTCACTTTACTCGACACACCAGCTCCAATCACGCCGGGCAGTTTCTCCTCTCCGATGCTGAAAATCATACCGATAGCCCAGCTTACAAGCCCGATGATAACAATAGTAAATCCTGCAATCAGCCAAAAAGGACCACTGATGTCCTTCTTCTGGCATGCTGGTCCTCCATAGTTGACAAGTCGGACCGCCTTTCTGTTGGCTGGGGCCTTCTTGTTTCCAGGATCGCCGCTGAACCAAAATGTCTCATTCATGGTAGCACACGCGCAAGTGAAGCACGCAGAACTACCCCCATACTTCTTATAGCAGGATCCGTGGCCCGAGCAATGGTTTGTGAGGGTTTGACAGCTTTCGAGGGTCGAGTGGCACACTGGCTGAACACCCTTCAAGAATGGTGCTGGGGTTCCAGAGGAGTTGGAAGCCTGCTTTGTGACGGTGTGAGGTTGAGTCGAGGTGACAGGTGCTGTTCCCGAGATGATTTCTTCCGCCTGTCTACGTCCAAGAGGAGATTGGGACGCTTTCTCGTAGAGACCGTATGGGTTGGAGGGCGAATTTGAGAGGCGGGTGGATTTAGGCATGAGAATCACAACTGTGTTCATTTCGTCTTTCTTCGCCCAGCGAATAAGTCTTTCCTGGGCTGACATGAACTTCTCGAGCTTGGACTCATCCTATCAACTATTAGCCCCGAGCAACAAAGCCATTCGTTTCGTATTTACCTTGTCGGAATGCAAGTCAAGATGGACGACCTTCGATTTGCCATTCCAGCACTTCACTTCGTAAGGGTTGATGGCGTCCTCGAGCGGACATTCGTGGGTCTGGCCAGCTTGAGCATTTAAATCTGATGCGAGCTTCGAATTGGCCTTCATAGACGGTGGATTCGAGATGGAAAATGCGGGCTCGATTGGATCCCAGGCAGATGAGAGTGATTTTGCACTCTCTGCAGGCACTCCCTCCACGATCAAAACCAATTCTGGTACTTGCTCCCGCGCCTCCTCATGGAATAATGATTCTTGTGGTCCGCCAAATGTGGTGATGTATGAAAGTGTGCTTTCGCCGGCAGCACCTGCTAATTCATGATATCTTGAAGTCCCCAAACGCTGTGCGAGAACTAATCGTGCCTGTTCTGGAGTGAGAGTCGTCGGTTTTGAGGGTTGGGGGAACTGGTTGCCTTGGAAAATGTAGGCGATGGCTTCTGACGACGCAGAAGCTGCGCCGACCAAGGCTGGGACCAGCAAGCTTGTCGAGAGCTTCATGATGTTGGTGGTTTGGAGGTGTACGAGAGTACCTTAGATTCGCAGATTGCGCACTCTGGCGAAGGTGATGATGGGACCTGGAAGCTGTTCACCTCAGGCGGCTGCGGCTGCGGCTCCTCGTTCGCTAGTCCAAAATCGGCCCAGTCTGTACTACCTGGTGCTCTGAGTACTTACCCGACCCTTTCAGTTTCGAAGTTCTGCCGACAACATTGTAATTCACGCCCGCGCTTCCATCACAAGCCTAACCATTGATTTCCGCTTTTCTTTTGTCATAAACCCTTTCTAAAATGCCATTTTAATATTTCCCGGACTTGCACCGCATCTGCCACGCCCAGAGACCCTCCCAAAACCCTCTTCCGGTCGTCGAGGGGCTCGCCCGCCACCAGAACACCATGTTTCGATTTACAAGACCCCGGTTGGGTATCTTCTCACTGAGTAGATTGCCGTTGCGACTGGAGGCACAGAAACATTATGGGAAATCCGTGAACATACAGAAGGTGGATATGCGGAGGAAACCTAGAGGATTCAAGTATGCACTACTGCACTCTTTCCAACATCTGCGCATGCTAATCTTGTCACCCTTAGACATATTTTCATCTCGGGTGTTGTAATGTACGCGAGCTATTCTTTGTTCGAGAGATTGGTACTCGGTCCTGTGGATAAGCTGGAAGAAGGAGACCTACCAGAGGTGACCGAAGAGGAGGACTTGGACTGGTTTATCCCATTTCCAGGCACAACGAAGGAATTGAAACCTCAACCCTATCGCGGAAGTGATCCAGAGTGGCAAGAGTTTGTTAAGTTCAGCAAAGACAGACCGTTACAAGACAGAGTGCGAGGTTTGTTACTCCTGTCCTCAGATGGTCGATTTACTAATGTGAGGCAGACGAACTCGCGCAATATGTCCGGAAACTTGCGGAGCAGCACCCCCTCTTCCAAACCAACCAAGCTAGCAAAAACTTGAAATTAAGAAGATGCTGGCTGGATGTCGATTTTCCACAGCACCCTCCACCAGAATTCGAGAGATCCGGAATTGAAATCTCAAATGAGGCTATTTCTTGGGTCACAAGCCCTGTGGAATCTTCCGTTGTGTTCAGGAATCGTCGGATAATGCGGCCAACCGCAGTCGCAAAATCAGTCTGGGAGTTTACAAAAGTCGTATATATGGTAGAATCCCAACGAATTGCTGGAATGCTTGGTATACAAACTCAGCAACATCCGCAATTGCAGTCGATGGATCAATGGATGGCCCGACAACAAAATCTGAGGGGAGTGCCCAAAGACTCACAAGCGCGCTCACAAGCTCCTGGGGCGACAGGGGAGGCGAAAACCTCGGTCATAAAAGTCAATGCGCCTGTGATTGCTGGTTCTGAAGAAAAGGGCTCTAATGATTCAGACGTTGATATTATGCAAAAGGCGAGGTTAGCAAATCAACAAAGATTTTTTGTCCCGCTTGTGGCTTTCAAGCAAAAGTTACAGAAAACTTGGAAGCGAACACCGGATTACCCTCCGAGGGGCAGTATTTTAATGTCGGGGATGGTAGAGTTAGAATCTACAACAGCATATCTTGTCTTTGACGTTAAGGCTGCCTGGGACCCAAAACAACGAGCCTACGATCAGCGGAGCATGCATCTTGTTCTGAGAAGGTTCCAGTGGAAGAAACAAGGACCTTCAAATCCGAAGTGACCTTATTGTGTTATTGTAAAGGCGTTGGGGTATTGGAGTGGCATGGATAGTGCGTTTGGCGTTATGGCTTACTCAACAGGAAACACATCGAGAAAGCGGACAGATATGATTAAGATGGTTGATATTTTCAACGATACCCACTTACAACTGTGCACAAATTTTCTCCCCTTTTGCCCGGAACGAAGCATCGCAATTTTGCAAAGTCGCAATGATGCAAAACCACTCTTCATTTGTACCTCGTTCGAGCTTGTTTTCACATTGGAACTTGTATTCAATAATTGACGTTTCATTCAGCCCGAAACTACGGGGAGCTTTAAGTCTACTTAGCTTCGCCTATTTTGTTTATCTCAATAGTACTCTCCATTGTATCTGTTGTTCCAACCTTACTGAACAAGCCAAAAATTACCTACTCACCTTCCGAACCCCTCTTTGAGAGATGTTTTGCTCCCAGCGATCACTATACTATGTTTTGTTGTAGCTCTTTTGTCGTTTAAAACCAAAGTTGTTGTCAATCACAAGCCTTTATGATCGTTCGCTTGCAACGGAGCTCGCGATGGACACTGGATTTGTACCTGCGTGGCTAGTCCTCCACTCGTTGTCTCAACCTATTAGGAAAATCTAAATCGGGACAATGGAGGAATTTTAATCACTTCAGTTATCGTACAAAGATAAAGTAAGGAGCTAGAGAGGTACGGCATGGTTGAACCTAGCCCGGAGGGGCTCTGCCCAACCCCCCATTTTCCCCAGATTTCCTTATCACCAAAACAACATTCGCAAATTACTCAATCAAATCCCCGCAGAAAATGACAATTGACTTTTGAATCGATTAGATCACCCGAGTTAATTCCTATCTTAAAATGTCCAGGGATGCGCGTCTTCCTTTCAACGATTACCAGGTTCTATTACTGATTACAATCTTGAATCTGTGCGTAGTTGTGATCGTCGCCGGAGCTAAGGTAGGAAGCTGCCAGGGTAGCTCGTGCTCTTGAATTCACTCTCAACCTTTTTCTTCCCCTTCCCTCTTTTTACCTCATCCACGGCTTTCGGTTCAATTGAATTTGCTTCACGATGTTCTTCTTAATTCCTCTTCTTCTCAGTTTCAGTGTTGTGGCAAAGGGCCATTTGCTACCCTCTCACGACGCAAAACTTGGTGCAGTAGCTTCCGAATCAGCCGTGTGCTCGAATGTAGGAATCAAAATATTGAAGGATGGCGGAAACGCTGCAGATGCTGTAAGTTCTCTTTTATACCTCAACTCAATCCACAGCTAATACTTGGAAAGCTCGTAGCAACACAGCTTTGCGTCGGAGTTATCGGGATGTACCATAGTGGCATTGGCGGTGGAGGCTTCATGACAATTCGGTCTAAAAACGGGAGTTATGAGTTCATCGATTTTCGTGAAACTGCTCCTGGTGCCGCTTTCCAGGAAATGTACTCTCCTCCATTCTCCAACTCGGACGCTTCTCTTTATGGTGGCCTGGCGAGTGGGGTACCCGGGGAACTTCGCGGCTTGGAGTACCTGCATAAAACTTATGGGTTTCTGCCTTGGGCTCACGTTGTGATGCCCTCTGTAAAAATTGCCCGGTATGGCTTCAGAGTTACGGAAGACTTAGTTCGATATATGGCTGGCGCGATCAGCGGCTATAACTACCTTGTCAATGAAGAGACTTGGGCTCTGGATTTTGCTCCAAATGGGACACTGTTGGGCTTGGGAGATACCATGACACGAAAGAGATACGCCAACACCCTCGAAAGCATCGCCGAAAAAGGCCCTGACGCTTACTACACTGGTGCAATTGCAAACAGTACAATTGCCGCTCTTCAAAAGTCCAATGGTACCATGACACTAGCCGACCTTGCCAACTACACAATCGCAAAAAGGCCAACTTCAAATATCACTTATAGAGGGTTCAAGCTGCACACTGGGAGTGCGCCTTCAAGCGGCGCCGTCGTCTTGAGTACTTTGAAAATTGTAGAAGGATATGATATGTCATCTCCTTCTGCTTTGAATCTTTCCACTCACTATTTGGATGAAGCTATGCGATTTGCTTATGGGCAACGAACCCTCCTCGGGGACGCCACATTTCTCCCAAATTTGACCAAGTATCAAGAAAACATGCTTTCTGAGAAGACCGCGGCAGAGATTCGATCGAGAATTTCAGATACTCGCACTTTGAATGCCACCGAGTATAATCCAAATGGTTATGGGATTTTGACAGATGATGGAACTAGTGCTACGGTTGCGGCAGATAAGAGTGGACTTACGATTGCTTGCACCTCAACTATTAATACTATTTTTGGAAGCAGAGTCATGATTCCTGAGACCGGAGTAATCATGAACAACGAAATGAATGGTGCGCCCCTTTCTCGCCTCCCCATTTTAGATTTAGCTCACCATTTCTGCCCTAGATTTCAGCATTCCAAACACCACCAATGCCTTTGGCTACATACCAACTGAAGCGAATTTCATCCGGCCATTCAAGAGACCGCTGTCATCCATCTCTCCCACCATCGTGGAGCACTCAAACGGCACAGTTTATATCGCTCACGCCTCTGCGGGAGGTTCTCGGATCATTACTGAGATAATCCAACATCTGTGGCACACTCTTGACCAAAACATGACCTCTGCCCAAGCACTCGCTCAGCCAAGGTTCCATGACCAACTCTCACCCAACACGGTTTCTTTTGAGTATGGGAATAACGTGATTGCTGGATACAGCAATGAGACGACAGCATTTCTGAAGAGCTTGGGAGCTAACGTGGCCTTCATAGCGCCGGGAAGTACGACTGCACAAGCGTTGAGAGTATTAAGCAACGGCACTTTTGAGGCAGCCGGTGAGCCGAGACAACTCAACAGTGGAGGGTTTGCGATTTAAGTCCAATTCTGGGGAAGAAGTGAGTTCTGGCTAGACTTGTCTTAAAAATCGACATTGCAGTAGGGGCTCTACAAGATATTCCGTTTCGGATAATGATAATGATAGTACACGAAATAAAAGTCCAGATATGAAGAGGTTTTCATTCCTTTGTCTGAATAGGTGGATTGTGATTATTTCCTTGGTCGAGGGCCATTCTACAACAAGAAGCCTTTTGTACAGTACAAACCTTGGCTGTGCGGCTCGAGTTGCCTCTTCTTGCCACGAACTTACGATGCGAGATCCGGCAATGCGAACTCATCAATCTTCCTGCAAGTGGTATACCTTAATAGACACGAAAATCATCGGATGGGCCGCCATCCGCATCTCATGAGAGATCTTTCCTTCCTGGGGAGGCGAATGGACAGGGCTGCCACGAGATGAAGGGGATAAATGCATTTGTTGCAACCAACATGACCACCGAAACCAACATCTTTTATATTGATGACCGATGCAATGTGTGTGAGAAAGATCAGACGGGGGTAAGACGAAGATCAGACCGCACCATCACGGGCCCCGCTTATTGGTATTATTATGCGATGGCTTTTAACAGACCGTGGAATGGGATTTCCAATGATGACGGCGCACAATTCATTGGCAGAGAGAACCTAGAAATAGCTACGGGCGTTTGCTCGTGAGATACGCAAGAAGTCCTTCCGCGTAAGGTAAGGTAAGCGGTGGATTTGAATCACAACGAGGGGTACTCATCACCTGACCAACCCCCCTTCCGTCCCCGCCAATGAAGAGAAAAGAGAGAAGAACCTGACAATTGACCGAAGCGCAATGATACGGCGCCTTTCTTGCAGCGAACGGCAAGAAACCAAGAAACAACCAAAGAGCGCTCGCCAGCGCTTAGAGAATTTCACCGTCTTTCGCCACAGCTCCAATCAGGACCCGCATCACACCAGATTCACACTGCATGCAGGCGCCGACAGGGGTATTTTGCCTGTCCTCTCTAGTCCTCCCACCTCTCAAAAACAAACTCACACCAACGACTCGCTCGTCTATTTCGATGCCTGCACCACACAACTGTTGCCCCATGGTCTTGTTGGCCCAACATGTACATGGCGCCGCCAGATATCTATTTCCAGCACGCACTTATCGCTATCCGATGCACTCCCACCCTGCAACCCGCTGCATGTCAAAATTAACTCTGTAGACGCCAGGGCCAGACGGGTCGTGGGGTTGGCTGCGCTGGAGAACTCCTGCAGCCTCCAAGAGGGGCATGGGAGTATATATCCTTAGTGAGGTGCTCCGATTTCCTAAAATGTACCGATACAAGCGTCTTGGTATGGCTTTATCTCGACGGGCTTTCTCCATTCCTTTTCGTTGTTAACTGAGAGTTCCATTGAGTTGAGAACCTCTCCTCTGCGTATCTGGGATATTTGCTCCAACATCATATCATGACTTCCGGAAATATGGCATCGGGAAGTGGTCCACCACAGGGGGGTCTACAATTGTTTCCACCTCCTCCAAAGAAGGTGAAGAACCCTTCGAGGAAACCAAGTATGAGGAGGAATCCTATCGAAACCCAGTCACCACCTCAGTCTGCGATTGACAGACCAGAATCCCGGAACTTCTCCCTTCCATCAAGACCCTTGCCTCAATCACAAGCATCGAGCTCTTCACAACCACCAAATATCTCCTCGCCTATCACTCAACCATCACAAGCGCATATCGCTGCTGAAATTCCTCGATCACATACATCCTTCTCTGAAGCACCAATCCTTGTCAGAAGTAATAGCATCCAATCCCACTCCTCGATAGCGAAGAACGGCATCCCTTCATCCTCTCGGGGGGAAGAACCTGTAATGCGATCCATATTTCCACGGTACAACCCTGAACTAGCTCTAGAATATCAACCATACTTCCCAACTCAACAATCTCCAACACACATTCCTAAAACGATCATCAACCGAAGACCATACTCGCCCTCGATCCAAGAACAACGAACTCCTGGTACTGGAGGACTCCGATCGCCGATGTCCATCGGCTCCTCCGCTGGTCGATTTCCTCAGCACCTCCAAGATGAAGCAGTCATGGACCCCTCGAATGTGGAGGAACTTAAAGAATTATGGAAGGTCGCCAATGGCTGGCGTGTCTCCGCATCCGAAGGTCGAACATTCTGTCTGAAAATGACCACTGCTGCTGAAGAACCCGTGCATACTCTCTCCACATCCTCCGGAACGCCTTTCTACACCTTGAAAGTAATACCAACATCCACCTCCGCTCAAGTATCAATGACACGACAAGATCCCAGCCGTGGTTCCCCCACCTCAACAACATCACCTCGAATAGGCAGTTCTCTCCGTTACAAAGAAAAGGACAAGGACACAGATGTCCTCAGCACCACCCTCGAAGAACCCGCTCGTCGTCTCCCTCCAAATGATGGACTCGTTGCTCTCCTTTATCCTCGTGCTGCATCAAACATGGCACTCGACATGGTATCTAAACCTCACCGGGCAGATGGTGCAACAATCATAGCGGCCGCAGAGCGAGAAGCAGGACGATTAGTCTGGGATGTTGACACCGAAAAGTACTACCTCGTACACCCCGCACTTCAAACACCATTCGTTGTTGCCATCTCCTCATCGCCCGCTTGGTCACGAGTAGAATATACCCTGGAGCATCCCGAATTACCTCGGAACCTCGTCCGACTCGTTCGCGATGGTGCAGGCTCTGGATACTTGGAAGTAGACACTAGTTCTGCTGCGCGAATCGATGCATTCTACATTGTCGATGTTGCAATCTGCGCAGTGATGCTCGTATCAACCGAAGAAGAAAAGAAACACCATATCGAACATTTCGAAGCTCCCCCATCCATCGCCCCTCATTCGCCTCACTTGAGTATGTCACCGGGTTCTCCTGGCCGAAAAAGTATTTTGGGACGAAAGAAGAAGGATAAGAAGCGGGACGCCCCCAAAATGGAAGCTTTCGAACTTGATCTTGAGGATCAAAGTCAAAATAGCCTCAAAGGATTCAAAGCCCCAAAAAAGCAAAAGGAAGAGAAGACACCTGGGTGTTGTGGACTGCTCTGGATGCTTTTGAAGTGCTTGGTTTGGAGTGTGGCTTTAATTTTCAAGGGGATTGGAAAGACGGTTGTGTGGATATGTGGGAGAAGGAAAAATAATTCCTCTTCTTCGTGAATGAGGAGGTACACTTGTATTTAGTGGGTTTGAAAAGATTGTATATACCCTTTGGATTGACTCCTGCTTTGCATTGGGTTTGCGGAGTTTGGATGGGCACTGGAATGCATTTATGATCTTTGGGAATGGATATGGGAATGAGCAAGATCTCATGTGAAGCGCGATGAGAACGATGATCTTAGAGAATTATAATTGAAAGTTCCAGCATGCAAAGACATGTCTGCAATACCGAATTACACAGCACTTCTACCTCCCAAACTTCAATTAATGTTCACCTGTGACTTGCCAGAAAAGTTGAAAATGGAAGAATAATCGACCATAATTATTCTGGAAACGAAAAGGGAAGGAAGGTAGAGAATAGCAGCATGGAAATGGTGTAAAATGCCAAAATTCTTTTCTCAAGTACATTGCTGTACCACTTCAAACACAAAATGGGCTATGATAATCAAAAGCTTTCCCTTGGAAGTCCAAAGGAACCAGAAAAGCTTAATTTCATGTTCTCCCGGCATTTTGACAGTTATCCAGAGAAAGAGAGAGGCCGTACCTAGAAGCACGCCTGGATCTTGGTTTGAAGAGAATGGCTCAACCTTGGCTTCTTCCAGAATAGCATCCATATTAAAGGACGGACTTTAGCCAGCGCATTCCTCGTCACTGATGCAAAATTGTCTTCTAGACTGTCCTGACACCCATGCTTAAAGTGCTAATTTCAAATTTAGGCACTACTTCTTCGCGGAATCTTAATAAAATTTCAGGTCATGTCGACTTGCAAAAACTCCTGTATACCGTGCCACACGGTCTCCCGGTTTAGTACTCCTTTCCCCACAATAGATGCGCCTGAGAGAAATATGCGGTTGTTGAAAAGAGTGGTCATTCCGTTCTATACGCTTATCTTTTTCGGTCCTTGACTTTGAACTTGACGCCAAACTTATTCGTTCCTCCTATCGTAGCTGTTTTCGCCATACCAGCTCTCTGTAGCTCAAGTACTTGTTCGGCTTGAGTCAAAGTATCCAGCTTCTCCCTCGCTACTTGTAACCTGTGCTCTAGCTTCTCACGTTCCCTCCTTTGTAACTTCCTCAAAGCTTTTTCTTCGGGTGAAAGTGTTTCGTCTCTCTCCTCGGCAGCTTCGACCTCCCACTCTGCTTCCTGAACTCTCAGCTCCATTTCTTCCTCCCCATCCACAAATACTGTTTTCTTCCCCCTTCCCGTAAACCCATCGTCCTCGTCCTCGTCCATCTCGTCTCCTCTCGAAGTTGCATCCATAAGCGCAATCTTCTCCTCCAACGCCTTCACCTCCTTGGCGGCAGTATGCCTAACCGTCCTTACATATCCAACATCCTGAGTCTTCAATAATCTGACTGTATCGACACTCATCGCCTCGTTCCCTCTATCACCGCTCACGGTACCGGTTCTTGTCTTTCCCATAGTTGCGGGTCCCTTTCGGGATAACATGCCAAAGTAGAACTCATCGGGGTTCTTTTCGAGGACTTTTTGTTTGAGGGCTTTGAGTTTGCGCTTCTTGAGATTGTGATCTGCTGCTCGAAGGGAGTAATCCTAAATTGGGGTTAACATGCGAAACCAGATTATCGAATGTGGAAAACGAACCTTGTGTTTTTCTAACAGACCGAGCTTTTTGCGTTCTTCTGGTTGGCCTCTCTCACGATGATTGCGCCTCTGGATGGCATTGCGCATGGAAGACATGATTGCGGTTTTATTTTAATGCCAGTCATAGGATACTTGCTATTCGAAATGCGCGATATGTAATGTTAGGATTTGTTGTGTATAGACTCGGATTTGTAGTCGGTGGAGGATGTGAGCTCGGTGGGGTGGATTAGCTTTGGAAACTTTCTAAACTCTCTCAGCCTCATGCTCCGAGTATTTAGCGGGGTGCGCCAATCAATACACGTGATCCAATGCCCCTTGTCGCGGGAGCTAGACCGAGCTCGGAAGCTTCGAAAGCAAAGTTCCAGAAACCGTGCCATTCTACAAACCTCACTTCAAGCCTTCTATTTTGTTCACCAAGATCATTTCTCGGGTACGTCTGGAGTTTGGGCCTGTCTACTTGATTGATAGCAAAAATGGCGCCCTTAAAACCCCCAGCGACGTCCGAACCCGAGCCAGAAGTTCCACGACTTCCTATGCCCTCACGAAATCCATTACCATTATCTTCGGCACAGGAATCACAAGTGAGGGAGCTTTACCATGCGAGAGTGAGGGGATATTGCGCTGCCGAGATTAAGGGTATGTGGATTTGTCAATTGTCCCGTTGGAAGAGGTCTTCTCTCTGTTGTCGGATATACAAGCGTCCGATTGGAACATACAGCATGTAGTAACAACAATGCTGATATACTCTCCGTTAGTCTTCGCCGAATGTGCCCTCGGTCGTACATTTACTGCCCCTTTCAAATGTCGTGCCCAGAACCGTCTCATGAACGCATGTATGGTACAACACGCCACACAATCTGAACAAGATGCCGCGCGAGAGGAATGGTTTGCCACAAGACTAAAGCGCCAGCGAGATAGGGAAAAGAGGGAAGAGAGGAGGAAAGAACAAGAAAAATTTCACCGAGAATGGTGGGGGTTGCCAGAAACGGATAGAGAGGGAGAGAAGGGGGATGCGATTCTAAGGAAAGCGGAAAGAGTGGGAGGATTCCCTAGGAGAGACGATGCTGAGGGGACACTGAGCAAGGACCGTCATCGGTGATCAGATGAGAACCTGTATAAAAATGGCGTTTTTGGTTGCATTGCTGGTGTTTGGTTGGATCTTGAAAGCGAATCGCAAGGGAACTTGCTTGTAACATAGGAGGACTGCGCAAAGCGAGGTGGTTAAATCGAAATCGCCTTTTATTATCACTATCGAGGAAGTCGCTTCGAAAGCCAAAGAACGGCATATCTGGGGGAGAGAAAGAGCTGCATTGGTTGCACCTATAATGCAGCTTTTTCTTTTCAAAGGCATCCAGACTCCAGAAGTGCTTCAATGGTGTGCTCTGCTATGTTGTAACCATGTTTTTTTTAATTCCTCGCAGACTCTGAAAACGCATTCAAGCTTCCTGCCCAGGTTCCATGACTACACAATGTCTAGCTTTGGCAATTACCCTATTGAAGTTTGTGTTCTCTCCTAGAAGAGGCAGAGAATGAAATGGTCACGAGTTTACCGAGTAAGCTGGATGATAGGCTTGGTAAGTAAGGAGTAAGCTATTCAGTTTAGATAATTATTTCAGGTGAGCTTTCGAGTGAGGAGCAAGCTGGTGAGTACTGGATAAGCTACCAAATACCAGGTAATCCAACAATATTCGCGTCTTCCTAGTTAAAGACGCGGATTCGATTTAAGCTGGCAACACGATGCAATAATCCAAATCCTGTGCAGGTACTGCGAAAAACACAAACGATATCATCAGGGAGGGAGAGATTATCTTAGAACGACGATTGTCACAAAGAACGATTTTTTGTTCTTACCAACCCGTCCCTGAAAAATAATTTAGTCATGCAGGTAACTTGTGGAAGTGGACACCCGAGCCTCACTCGCTTTTTCAGGTTGCACAGGGCAAATTCAATATTAATGAACGACATGTCAGGTAGATAGGCGGCTTGGATTGGTCAAAAAGGTCGACTGTATTGTCTTCAGCTTTCCTGCATTGCAGCCAGCTCGAATGTTGAAAAGAGAATGAAGTTCATATTGAACATGTGGATAGTTTATCTGGTACAATGGACAAAGAGTAGTAAGGGTCCTCAGATCTTTTTTTGTGAGGTATTCCTAGCTTCGACAACTAGGGTAATTGTGAAATGGCCCGGTTTTCACAACCGAGATCTGGAGGAGTGGGTGTCGTTTCGACAAATTGTTATACTGGGCCACATCACTTGCAGACGAAAACATATACATAAGAGGCTAACTAGAAAGCTAAACAGTAGGAAAATCAAGAGATTCGATACCAAGAGAGGCATTTTACGTACAACAAAGAAGCAAGTTTTTTGAAAAAGGGAATACCATTTATCGTACAAGTCTAAAGTACTCTAGTCTAGTAGAATCGAATAAATTCGCTCTCACCAAGCACAACCATCATCCTCAACATTCCCAAACCCCTAATTCTTATTGTCCTTAAAAGTCTTCAACCACCCAAAATGCATCCCGCCCCTATCCTCAAATCTCTCATGGGCCTTGCATCTAGCTTCCCACCTGCGTTGCAAACAAGCCTCACAAAGTGTGAGATTTTCACGCTCCGTTACCACGCAGTGATTTCCGCCAGGTTGTTTGCATTTCTCTTCTGAGAGGGTGGGTTTGCTGTGTTCACAGGCGTAGATGGTTTTTGTGTAATGGCACATTTTGGGTAGGGGTGAGGGTGAGTCGTTAGCTTTAAGTTGCTTATTGGGAGGTGTTAGCGAGGACGAGTTGGTGGGAAATAAGTGCTGGGATTGGCTTTTTGTAAAGAGACGGCTTGTGTTCTGTTCTCTTCTTGTTCCCCTTGTTCTTGATTCGGTTGAACAATCTCTTTGTTTAGGCTTAATGTCTCTCCTAGTCAATAACGTCGGGGTAACAGAAACACTCTGTCTCTGAGACCTTGAAATCCTTTGTTCTAAGCGAACGCTCTAGGATGGAAGGATAGGGGCGCGAGGTATCGGTCATTTGCATAAAGTTATCAAGCGGAACCTGTTCTTCTATAAAAGACAGAAAACAGAGTGTCATGCTCTGCGCAGGGTGTCGCCTGTTCACTTTACCGCCGATACTTACTCCCTTTAGTAACAGAACGAGGAAATATAATTGCTTCCTTAATATCCCAAAAAGAGTCGTCTAAACAATTTTCCAACTTTGAAATATTTCTCTGTCCCATCTCCCCAACTTACCCGCAACATAATCGACGAAGTTTCTTGATCGCCGAGAAGGGAGTTGTGATTTAGGTTTTGCTCCTAGGGCTACAATACATTCAGTTTAGAAGAAAGCAGTGCAAGCAAAAACCTTTTGAAACTCTAGTTTTCTATATCTACTCTGAGAGACAAAAAGACAAAAAATGGGGTTAAGACCAAGGTATTTAACTCTCTGGAGGAGAAAGAAAGGAGGAACCCCAAACGCCCCATCAAATGATCAGCAAATACATACATCTATTCAACCACTCCTTCATGCCCCACCCCAGAAGGTCTTTATTTAAAGTTCCTTTTTAACCTCCCCCTTCTTAGCCTTCTCTTTAGCCAACTTCTCCCTTCTCGTGATCAGTCCCTCGGCACCAATGCCCCCAAACACAAGTCCAACTCCCATCCATTGTCGCCCAACAAGATGATGCCCAAACCACATAACGGAAAGGATCATAGTAAGCATCTTACGGGTAACGGTAATAGTCACCAGAAGGAGGGAAGAGAAAGTTGCCAGTGTGTAGACTAAATCCGCGTTAGAATGTATAAGAACAAATGGGAGAGGGTAAAACTCACAAATAAACACCTGCCCAACAGCACCACAAACCGCGAATCCCAAAACATCATACCACACCCCCGGATGTCTCGTCAAAAACCCCCAGGCGGCAGCAAACTCCCCTCCACCCCCAGAACTCAAATCCATGCCCAGATACTCTCCAATCCCCGTATGCACGATATAAGGTGAAAGCCCCAGGTAAGTGAGTGTAAGCAGCGTCGAGATAATGTTATTCGCACACATCATTTGCGGTCCTTTATACGGTTGGAACGTCTGGAATATATAATCCTGAGTCGTATTCGTTAATCCATCGAAAAGCAGATTAACCCCTAGAAGTAACAATCCCCAAGTCCCATTGCGGTCCGGGTTTAGAGCTGCTTTTGAGGGCTTGGATTTCCCCGATCCAGCGTGGAGTGTGAAAACTGCTACACCAGAGGTAACGGCTAGAACGACGAGGTATTTGTATAAAGGGTATCGCTTCTGGAATATCGTTATGTGGAGGAACATCACCGGGAGGAGCTTGCAGGATTTCGCGAGGATGAAGGTTATGTAGTCGATGTGGTCGAGGGAGGCATAACCGAAGGGGGAGGCGAGCGAGGAGGTTATGGCTACGAGGAGGAGGGGAACGAATATGCGGCGATTAGGGAAGACAGGTGCTGGGGAGGAACCGGATTTTGTGTCGAATCGGAGGTACATGTACCCAGTGAGGGCCGCGAAGAGGGATTGGACGGTATTGAGAAAGACGGGGAATTTAAATTTCTCAGGGTTCGCAGCATCGCCGTAGGGAGTGGTAGTTAGCCGTTCTTGTAGGAGGGCCCATGTGAGACTGAATTGAAGGTTAAGAATTGATCCATGGGGTCTGAGGATATACTTACAAGGACCCGTAGATTCCACCAACTGCTATGATAAATTGCAATGCGCCAGCTTCTTTTGTCGCCGACACGGCAGGTTTGAGAATATCCCCATTGACCTGTCCATTTGGTACACCCCCAACTGACTTTTCCTTGTCCATATTTCTGGGACTCCGGGTTGGAGTTCCATGCGCTTCACCTTGAACATATTCCGAAGAAGGCGCCCTGCGCATCGGCACGCTCTGTTTAGTTCGCGCCATAATTTTGTTTTAAAAGGAAGGTGATCAATTCGAAAGATTGGAAAATCGCCAGAACGCAAAAGAATCCAGAAAGAGGAAAAAGGAAACAGAGAAAGGGGGGCGAAGTTGTTCTTGTAGTTGCGAATAGATTATCACCAGATCTACCGTACTCGATGCCAGATTTCAATTACCTACTGAATGGCCGAGGCAGGGTTCAAGTACGAGGGCCCGCATTTCTGCCGAAGGCGGTGGTGAAGCTTAGCACTCCCTCCAAAATACCTTGCGGGCACAGCCGTAAGATCAGATCCATGATAGTTTCATGAACACCCCAGAGGAAGAACTGTCCAATTTAAACACAATAGCATACCCAAAATACACCCCACTACCCAAACCTACCATATAACAGCCCTCCGATTTTCGCTCCAAAAATCCGAACCCATCTTTCTCCCAAAAAGTACCCCGCACATCCTCTAAAAATGTCCGGCGCAAACTCCCCAGAAATCCTCGAGGCATACGATAAAGTTCGCTCCGACAAGGACTCGACGAACTGGCTCATAATATCCTACGCCTCAGCAACCGGCGACAAACTAGTCCTCAGCGAAACAGGAACCGGCGGATTACCAGAATTAGCAGAGAAATTGGATCCCTCGCAAGCTCAAGTAACCCCCCCCCCTCTGAACCCCCAATTTTCCACCCTCCCCCCTTCTTAAATCACAAACTAACTTTACCCCAGTACGCCTACGTCCGAGTAGAATATGCAAACGACACCGAGTCCACCCGCGTGAAATTCATCGTCGTAGTCTGGATCGGCGAGGGCACAAAGATCATGCGCAAGGCCCGCGTAAGCATTGAGTCCGGCGAGGTCAAGCGCGTATTGGCCCACCACTCCTTTCAAGTCGATGCCAGGGACAAGGGAGATCTGGATGAGAAGGACATCGTAGTCCGCTTACGAAAAGCTGGGGGTGCCGATTACCAAGGTGGGAGAGGTTGAGAGGTAGGGGGTTGCACAAAAGTGTGGGGTAGAGGGGTAGAAAATCTAGAAGAGGGGGGTTCCAGTCCTTTTGGCGTTTATAGATGAGGTTGGTTGGCTTATTGAGAAGTTATTGGCGTGGGAGGTAACCCCCGTTGTTTTAGAACTTCGAGTCCACATTTGGATTATATGGGCCGGCTTACTGCTTCAATTGCCGTGGGGAAATTTTGGGTTCGCATGTTGAAAGCGTGGGTGGTCATTGGAAACTAAATTATAAATCATTACAACTACAGATTCACAATCACTGGATAAAATCCGGGAGGTTTTGTTTTCAATGCTCTATTGCCTAATCTACCTACATCGCCAACAAGATCGATTGATATGACCGGTCAAAAACCTCCAGGTCAATGAACAAGGTTGGGTCACTGGGTGATGTAGAGTGGGTGAGGGAGTGAGGGCGAGTGGATTCGTCGGGTCGTGGTGGTTGAGTGGAAATGAGCATGTGATGTGATGTGTGTGACTTTAGGAGAATTTGGTCATGCCGCATGAATGACGAGATTAGGGCGCTTCTCGTGCGTTCGTTTGAGAAAAGGACGTTGGCAGAGATATCGAGACAGGAGGTCGGTGTCTCGAGTAATTGAATGTCAAGGCGAATCGTCTGATCGAGTATCAAGGGGGAGGACACTTGCTAGGAAGCTACCCGAGTATACCACGCAAGGTGTCGTATGACCGTAACGTCGTAAAGTCCGTACCGTAAAGGAAAGTAAAAGAAAAATCGTGGAAAGAGAGCAAAGGAACCGCTTTTGGTAGAAGAGAATATCGAACAATTAATAGGGTGATGAATCGTTTTGCTGAAAAATCCATTGCATCAATATCAGCCTTGCGGCAAGTCAGATCTGGAAGAACCTAGACAATGCTTGCCAGCATGAAAGGAAAATTTTGATGAGCCCAACTAAGCGCACATGCTTTAGTCCTGGGCGGCACCTTGGCTTCGTCTCATCTTCTCTGCCTCGAGGTTCTCATAGAGGAGGTAGAGAGCAGACTCGTTTGCCTTGGCGCTTCCCATGATGGTGAACATACGCTCTCCAGTCTCGTCATGAGGGGACTTGGCAATGCTGATACGCGCACCAGAAGTCTTGCGGATCTCACTGATCTTGCTACCAGCGCGACCAATGATGCATCCAACCATGTCGGATGGAATGCTGATGTTTTGTGTCTGGAGCTCCTCTCCATTCTCGTCGTGGGTAGGAGGGCCGCGTTGACCAGCGTCAGAATCGGAGCGACGGTTGTTGTAAGAGCGGGGTGTGCCCTCACTGAAATCAGCACCGTTACCAGTACGCATAACACGAGAATTGCCGTTGTACTCGCCACGAGGACTGCGTTCACCGAGAGGCTGAGCGCCCATTCTTCCGGAAGCCTCGGGTTGGGTTCGGACGATTGGGTTGTAGAGAACGGTACCGGTACCACGCTGCCAGTCATCGACCAAGCACTTGCAAATCTCCCAGATGGCCTTTTGGATACCCTCTGGTGTGCCTTGAACCTCGACAATACGTTCGGTGGATTGAGGGAGCATTTCCTTTTGAGCGACCATACGGACGCCAGAAACATCTTGGATATGCTTGATCTTGAGACCCTGTCGGCCAATGATTGTGCCCATTTGGTTGTGGGAGATCAACAACTTGATAGCTGCGGGGGAAATGTTAGCTTGCTGAAGTAGTTCGAAACTTGAACAAAGAGCAAGAGAGACTTACGATGAGTGCCATTCTGAGAAACGACTCCACCCATGCCCATTTGTGGTGCGCCTTCAAGAAGGGCTTTAGCTACGATGGCGTATGCCTTGGAAATGGCATCGCAACCTCCAGCAATGGTTAAAACGCGATCATGGACACCTTGAACAACCTTGCTAACACCAGCCTTGCATCCAGTCTCGTCTCGGAGATCAGCAACATTCTTTCCACCTTTACCAATGATAACACCAGCTTCCTTGGAAGAGACAATGGCACGGAGGGTGAGTTGTGATTCAGCGTACTCCTCATCAGTCTTTGGGAGAGGCTCGCCGTCGGGTCCCAAACGTTCTTCGCCGCCAACACTGAGGTTGTTCATATCATTGGTGAGCTCTTCACCATTGGATCCAGCATCGCGGTTCTCTTGTGGAGAAGACATGTTGGAAAGTGGGTTGGGTTTCGTGAAAGGAGATCTTTCGTAGATGGAGGAAGAGGGAAAGCAATCAATTGAATGATCACTTTGATGGAGGTTCGTTTGGGGAGGGCGCAGTGACAATGACCAGTCACTTTTTTTTTCTGCAAAGAGCGTCTTGGTTAGCAGTGAAAAGAAACCGACTGCAGATCTTTGGCAGATTTTATAACAAGGAGAAACAGCAAGATAATTCCAACTGATTGAAGAGGGGATAAATGAGATGAGGGGTGTCTTACGATTAGGGGTAGATTGGAAGGGTTGAGGTTGTCGCGAAGGGGAGAAGGGGGGGGGGGGGGGGTTGATCAAAGGGAGGCGACACACGCCAAGGGGGGGGGGGGGAGGGGGGAGGGGTGGGAGGGGAAGAGGAGGGGGGGGGGAGAAGGGGGGGAAGGAGGGGGGGGGGGGGGGAGGGGGGAGGGGGGGGGGGAAAAAGGGGGGGGGGGTGGGGGGGGGGCAGGGGGGGGGCAAGGAGAGGGGAGGGGGAGGGGGAGATGGAGTCGGCTGCTTGGGTGCGGTGCAGGTCAAGACTCAAGAGGTGGAAAGAGCTTTGCGATGAGGAGGACTTAGGACCCCGCAGCCAGCCCGTGATCCATGGGACTCTTAGCCACGCAAGGATTTTAGGCACTAGTACCAAAAGCGTTGGAGAGGACTTGGGTTCTTCCAATCATAGGTTAAGGATAATGAAAGTGGGGCTCGCAGTTCACCTGCACCTAGAAGCTCCTCAATTCACGTTGAGTAGAAGTTTTAGACGAATTACCTATTCACCAAAACTACCCAGGTATGTACATTTCTGCTATTTCTCTTGGAATGGCCTGTTCAGACGCTCTATATTATTTAATGATACCAAATTCCTATTGGACTCCTATTATTCCCTTTCAGACCCATCGCTGAAGTGTTGCCGCTCTGCATTCACTGCTCATGCAATTGCCAAAGTATGCTTCCATTCTCCAGATCGGCCCAAAAGCTTGGGGTTCAATCTTCTGGAAACTACTATTACCACAAATATTTGAAGCAATGAGAAGAACTCATGCTAAAGGGCTGATTCATAATTCCAATATCTCCCAAATATCTAGAGCAAAGTGGAATAGCCCTCGATCTGTGAGTTACCAGATATGTACCGCCGCTTTTACTCTCCTCACCCTGGCCGCCACTCAGTTCGTTAAAGAGAGCTTCTGCATCGATTGGTCCGTAAATCCTCAACCAATATTCGGCCAGCCACCTCCAATCACTACACCGCAAATTCCAGGGGGTGAAAAAAACGTCCCCTCCCCTGCGACGGCATCTCAGTATTGATCCGGCTGCATGGCCGAGAGGGGAAAAGCCCATTGGCTGAAAAATGCAGAAAGAGAAATCGGGGTGCATGTCGCGGAAAAGCCATGTAGTGGTCCAGATGTCTTGGTGGCCTTTGATCATCGTCCTATCAGATGGCAAGGCGGTTGGCTTCGGAATCTTTTTACTCATCGACCATAAATCCATGAAGGAATGACCCGAATGAAATAGAAATAGGCCGTCTTGATAGAACGTGCATCTCTCTTTTGCGTGGGAGACTGCATGTGGTCTGCGGGATCTGCAGGCTCTGCAGAAGCAGAAGCAGAAGCCTCACCGCGTATCGAGGTATGTGTTACATCACAACAAGGTCAGCGGAGCTGACACGCCATGTTTGCTTTGCCCTCTCTTCCTCGCTCTCCTGGCATGTCATGGTCCAATCCAGAAAATGGCAATCACTGCGAATATCAAAATCGCGTATTGCCCTCTAAAGGGAGTTTCAAAACATGATTGTTTAGACATGGTATCGACCTCAATACCACCAATCGACTTAAATTTAATCATCCTCGGCAATCCCCTTCTTGTCACTACCCTTGATCGTCCCAAGGTGAAACCCCTCATCTGCGTCACCCAACAGCGATAACCTCGTGCTTGTCATACTCGATTCTCCTGGCTCCTCGCCAAATAGGAATGCAGCTTTCTCTCGTCCATGACCTGATGTTGGTTTTCTAGCGGATTTCGAAAAGGGCGAGGGGGATTTCGGCGGCGACGATCTGGAAGGCGATCCTGAGTGCGGGTCTGGTTCGAGCATCCAGCTAAATGACCTACTTTTATGTTAGCATAGAAATTGATGTACTTGAGAAACTCACGACTGTGCTATGCTCGACCGTGTCGGCACAGGTGCTCTCGGTCTTGGTAATAATCCACCCTGGGAAGTTGGCTCATCCGTAATTTTCACCGAATCCTCTGATGCTATGTTCTCCTTGTCCCTCTGAGCTTTTCGATTTTCGGTGCTTGACAATGGACTTGCAGCTAATGTGGGCAACTTCGATTCCTGAACTTTCTCCAGCTCGGGATTAAGGGGGATCGCCATGTCTGGTTTCGTCTCTGGTGTGCTATCTGGCGGTGGCTGGGGTAATATTTTTTGCTCTGGTCTGGGAGATTCTGCCGCAGGAGTGGAAGGAGCAAGTGGAGGCGAATCTGGAGGTAGAGGCATAGTGGCATCCTCCAAGTATATCCTCACAAAATCGACCTTGGCAATCGCAAGATCCATGGCCTCGACACATTTCTCCTTGTTGCTTTCGTTGTTGGAAGAGACATTTCGTAAATCCGACATGGCCCCCTCAAGCATACGAGCCAATTGCATATTACGAGCATTCATAGCAGAAATAGCAGCTTTTGCTGTTGGGATTGATCTCCCATCATCAAGCGACCATCTCGTTCCATCCGAAGGCCTGATACTTCTAGTAGAATTGCTCCTGGATGCCTGAAGGCCTTGCATGTTTTGCCTTACCTCCCCAACTGCATCTCTCACGGCTTGGTTTATACCAAGGCGTTCACCACGCTCCAAGACACCTTTAGCAGCGCCTCTGAAAAGTGCTTCCATTCCACCTTGCTGTTGAAGATATCGGGCTGGAGAAGGAAGCGGGGATTTGGTTCTTGATAATCTTTGTTCCGGGCTGATCCCTTGACTTGACGGGGTTGACGGTCGAGAGTCTGATGATTTGATATGAGGGGCTTTCGCTCCATACTTGGTGATTATCGCTGCCCCACCAGAAGAACTGAAGTTATCCCGGAGATAAATGGCATCATCAACAAAAGTCCGAGGTTCATGTGGGTGAGTAGGCGAGGGGTACTTCAGCAAAAGCATCAAAGCAACGGAATAATTTGCTTCTATCACTACGAAAGCGTGAGTCTCCGAGAATTGAGTCAAGAATTGGGAGAAGAAATCTTACATTGCGATCTGATTCTTAATAACATAGCTACACAGATCATATCTACTAGATCAAGACCAGGATCTTCTGCAAGTAGCGTATCCCAGAGAGCTAATAGTTGATCGAAAGGAAATTCTCGTCCAAAGAGAAGTCTGATCCATCGTCTGAATATTGATCGTAAGCCAATCGATCAAGCCGAGTGAAAATGAGAACAAAACCCACATTATAAAAATTTGAGGGAGAATTTCGATTTTTGTTAAATGAGTTGCAAGCTCAGGGTCCAGGCGGGCTAAATACTCTTCATGTATTCGCTTACTTCTCTCCACGATAGGGGACGGAGCTGGTTGTTGAGCTACGCTCACATCACTTGGCTTACGGTCGGGTTCGCCGAGCTCATAAAATGCCTTTGCTGAACGCATAACTAACGACAGCAGCGTAAAAGCGTCATGCTCAATATAAGCGGAGTCTAAAATTTCTAGTAGAACTCCGTCTGTTTCAGATATGGATGAAGGCTCATAGCTTGCTTTGTCGATTGCGTCTTGCTCGACAACCCACAGAATAGGAGCTAAGACTTCGTGCATGCCTTGTCGATAACCAACATCTTGATTTATCTTGCAAAAGACAAACAATATGTCTAATAAGATTCGTTGTGTTTCTGGATGGCGGAAATATTCTTCCTCGGGCATACATCTTTCGACATCCTGGAAAATTTCGGTTCGAATCTCCTCATCTTGTCGCATGGTATTCCAAGGGGACTAGAAGGATTAGCGGACTAAGATTTTTCAAGCATATAAATGGAACGTCTTGCTACTTACGCTCTGGTCGTCGTCTAGAGGATCCAATGCCGAGCCAACTTCATCCGGATTTTCAATATATCTCAAAAAGTGTTCCCGGAGAGAAGTATATGCACTTCTTGAATCCGAGAGAGCTCGTGACCAGCTCGTGATTTGGACATTTTGGAAGAGTAAGAAGGTCTATGACAACCAATTAATTACATGCTCGTATTGTGCTCCTTTGATTAAAACCAACCTTCCAGCACACCGAACGCAGGCCGGAGACACAAGGGCTGTGGTCACCGTCGGCCTTTACCGCCTTCTTCAAGCCGTCGAGAGTGGAAGCGTGCCTTCGTGTTACTTCCCAACGTTTCCTGCACATGAGTTAGTTGAGAGATATCAAGGCAACATATGGGATGGTTTGTACCTGGAATCCTCCAACGACCGCATAACTACTTTGTTCAACCCAGCACCCGCAAGGATACGACAGGTAAGCGGTAGCTTTGGGAGATATCAAATAATAATGAAGCCTACTTTGGGCACGAGTTTCATAGTCCAGGCCTGCCAACAGTTCCAAGCCATAATCCCTGTCCTGGGATAAAGACACACAGGGTGCGTCTCTATATCAATCCAATCAACATGAAGCACAGCCTTGCCATATTTCACGACGACACCAGGAGACAAATCTCCTTCTCATTCAGCTGCTGCCCTCAGCTACATCTTTCCGTGATTCACGTTGTTCACTTTTACAGTCAATCAGCGCACGGAATAAATGGGCAACTTGTCCCTTGTACGGTATTGAAGTATCTTGAACGATGACTCGGTGAGCTCGGCTCAATTGGCTTCGAAAGGGGAATTCCGTCTTTCATGCTCTTGCACTTTGCTAAGTTGTCATTTCTATAGTTGGGTATTCCCACCAGTCTAGAATATCCACCATGTCTGCCGATCTTCTTGCCGAGTTCGACAGCTTCTATCAAGCTCCTACCTCCCAAAACAGTCGATCCAATGCTATTCCAGCCTCGAATGACCTCGCACTTCTTGGGGGAATAAGCAACTCTCAAGCAGCTCCGACCAGTACCCAATGGAATACCCAGCCGAGCCAGGCAACCGCACCCAGCGAGGATATATGGGGTAGCATGAATAGTTTCCAGCCAAATCAGAGCAAAACACAAACAACTACCGTGCCTGCCGATGAGGATATATGGGGCGACTTCGCAACGGTTCCTACCCAGAAGCCTCCCCAGACATTTAATCCTCCCGTGGCAAATTACGGGCAGGCGAATCACTCCTTCACAACTCGCAAAGACGTTGGCATAGTCAGGAGGCCCACCTTGGACCTTTTCTCAAGCAATGTCCATAATCTTCAATCAATTCCGAACCTCCCAAACACAAACTCCGTACCAGCACCCCAGAAAACGCCGGTAAAAACATTGAATACCTCTAATAACGATGTTCTATTCGATGCCACGGAGGAGTCCGCAGAACTAGATGAAGACGATGACTTTGGGGATTTCGAAAGCGTGTCTGCCCCCGAGCGTACCCCACAACCACCGCCATCTCAATCTTTAAATAAGTTTTTTGGAGCAAATTCACTAGCATCGAAACCATCGAGAAAACCCAAGCAACTCGCTCCAACCTCGGTGGGCACTGGTACATTACCGTATCCCCAAGCACCAAAGTCTCCGTCTTTTCAGGAAAGGAATCCATTTGGGCAGCTTGGGCTTGCTATGGGAAAGGTATCAGCAGTTAAGGAAGCAGATAAACCAAAATCTGGATCTCCGATAACGGCCTGGCCAACATTCGTCTCCCCCAAACCCGCTCTTTTCGAATACCAGGACTCTCCTGCACCAACAAATCAAGCAGACGAAGACTGGGGTGATTTTGAAGATCTTCCACCAGAGCCCCCTGCTGTAACAAATGCGAAGGCTGTATCAGGGATTGAAGCGGACGCTTGGGGGTGGGACAGTGCTGACCAGGTTGTCTCTCCGAAAAAGGTCGATATTCTACCGCCTACCAACGTACCACCTCCATCCGTTCTGTTAACTCTATTTCCGCAATTGTTTGATCTCCCACAAAGTACGCTGTTCAAAGGAGTTGTGAATCAGCCATTTTCTCTCAAAAACAGAATCTTGTCTGACCCAAGAACTGTCGATTTCTTGCGTGGGTACCTGCTCATTGCTATAGTAGCCGCTCGGGTGGTGGCGGGTCGTAAATTGAGATGGAAGAGAGATAGTATTCTTTCGCAGGCCATGAAAATCGGACCCGCTGCGGCCGGAGGAAAAGGAGGAATGAAATTGACTGGCGTTGATAAAGCGGAGGTCACTCGAGAAGACAGAGAAGCCGCTGAAGTTGTGAGGGTATGGAAAGATCAAATTGGTCGACTCCGTTCAGCTATTGCTGTAGCCAACACCAGCATCAAAGATGCCTCCAGACACCTGGTAATTCCTGAGATTACTGAAGTGATGAGTGTCAAGTCTCAGCTAGGTGGCCTGACGGCACCTAAACCTTGTGTTATATGTGGCCTCAAGAGAGAGGAGAGGATAAACAAGGTGGATATCCAGGTTGAAGACAGCTTTGGGGAGTGGTGGGTTGAACATTGGGGGCATCGAGCTTGTAAGAATCTTTGGGAGAAACATGAGTCGGATTTAAAGCATCGGTGAGATTCTATTTAGACGATGCCTAAAGAAATATCCAAAGCCACTTTTAAGTTTCTTGAATTGGCCATAAATTGGACTTGGTTCATAATTTCCCGAGAGGCAGAAGGTTACCTCTATGCTGGATATTCCCCTATTTTCATACCTACGGAGCGCAGGGGATGTTGAACGGGCTCTGTTTTTCTCCCGTCTCTTTCTTCAACACCTACTTCAACTAGCGTCACTGCTCTGTATTATCCCCACGTTTCTATCTAGGTAATCCTGCGGGGATAAATCCAGACGGCAGACCTATGATCTGGAGGAAGGGATGGCTAAGCTCCCCTAGCTTATGAGAGTAAGATGCCTCTATCCATGTTTGTCTGCGGCAAACAGAGTAGAGTGACGTGCTCACCCTCAAAGAGATGTCAGATGAGACGGCTCTCCCATATTTGTCCCTGAAGTCCAATTCGACAAATAGTAGGTTGTGGTCATAGCATCTGAAAAAGTTTCATTTCAGCGTGAATTTACAAAGCGGAAGGAGCGACGCTTAGCGCAGCGCCCGGGGCTCTCTCTCTCAAAACCTTCCTCCCCAACCCTCAACCCATCAACAATCCCCATCTGGGCTTTCTCCAACCCGACAGGAATGTGATTCCTCCAACTTCGAAAATCTCAACTGTACATATCCATCAAGAATCATCAATCTTCGACCCGACCGTATCCAGTACCGCAGAGATGCCACCGATTCAGAAGAAGCGTGCCACCATCGTCACGCGAGCTTCCGCGAGAAGAGAGGCTGCCCGATTAGCTCCAAAACCTCTCACCACATTCGATCTATTTCCCCGTCTCCCAACAGAAATTCGTCTGAAAATCTTTCAGATCGCTACCGAGGACTCCGATGGACGCATTGTTCAAGTCAAAGTCAAAAATCTTGTTACGAGATATTCAGAACACGGTCGCGGGGTGGTATTCAGCTCAACAACCCCCATTCCGGGTGTACTCCATGCTTGTTCAGAATCTCGAGAGATCGCACTACACCGTTACCAATTAGCCATGACAAGTTTTGCTTCGGGACCCCGTATCTTCCTTGATTATTCGTCTGATACCATTTACTTTGGTGAAGGTCAGTCTCCCACACGTGGTTTGGATTTTACTATGCCTTTGGGTTCCATTCATCCCCATCTTGCGGAACAATGCCCATTAATCGTTGGGAATACAGTATTGTTATCAGGTTTTTCTGCTTGTCATAATTCTTCGGCATAGTTACAGACGAAGAGAGTTCAATATTTGCTGACTCAAATAGCCATCGCGCGCCACACTCACTTCACGCTGTCGAGTCTGCTCAGGGACTTACATGACGACGACATTTCCAAAATTCGTTACCTAGGCATGGCTCAAGAGATTTGGAACAACAATCCTTTCTGCAATATCCACGTTTGCGTAGACTTTCCATCTCTGGAGCGAATTACCTTCACCATGGAGCAACCCATTGTTGGCAAAGTAGCGGTATTCAAGCCTGTAAAAGAAAAAGAGGAGCACTACACTTCTTTTTCAATGGGCATGATAGATGATGACGAAGAGATATACTGCTGGCCTGAGGTGAGAATCATGGTTTCATTCAAAAAGGAGATATGATACTAATTCATTGCAGGAAGCGAATGACTTTTTGTTAGTGCACTTTTTTGACGCTTACGAAAAGCACGATCTTGTTCCAAAAATCCCCGACTTGGATTTCAAAATCTTCTGTGACAAGGCCAAGGTTAAGTGCAGAAAGGGTGCTGGTAAGGGCAAGGGCAAATAAGGGAGTGTTGATATGTGTTGTGAATGCAGTCATTGCCTTTACTGATGGACACTTGTATTATTGTGACGAGGGGAAATTCGGTTGGTACATTTTGCTGTCGTTTGTGTGGCATTTTAAAAGCGTTTCGAATGGGAAGGGAAATATGGTGGTTAGCATATACCATGCTGGCGTTTGCCATTTGCTTGCTCCTTCAAATCAACGATCGTTGGGCAAGGAGCTCATGACATAAGAGATACCCCAGGAGTTTGTACCAATGCTCAGGAACCAAATTGCTCAATAACTCAAATTTCTTCAATGTGATATTGATGCAAGTTTGGGGCAGTAGTTCTTCCGGGGTCAGGACTGTTGATTGTTTATTGTATAAACAATACAAAAGTGATAAAGCTAAGTATTGCTTTTTGAAGTTTTATCGCACAATGTCATGTTATACAAAGTGGTGGGAGAATCAGTGATTCTCAGGAAGTGTGTACCTATGGAACTAGAAGCGCAAGGAATAGATGCCTATCAATGCAAAGATCAAATCAGAAATAAAAATTCCTGCATCTAAAAGCTGATTAAAAATAAGAAGACTCATTGAAGCTCTGTCTTGTACTCGTACTTCGTGGGTTTGCAATTTAAATAAACACTGCAGGGGATTGACAGGTTGGAAGTCCGTGCACATCTTACAATCCTACATTGCTGGTCCAAAAAAGATGGGAAAAAGATGTGCCAAATTCGAAGAAGTTCTTAAGAGGGCTCTTGATACTTGTACCAGATTTTGTATGGTTTAATGAGGTGGCTGTGTTGTGAGATGGAGGAAAGCTTGGGGATGTGTGAGGAAAGTCACCTCCGTCCGTCCACCCGTCTGGTGCGTCCCCGTAGAGACAAGTACTCCTTCTCCGCTTCGTGGAGTAAACAAGAGAGGCAGCCATCTCCTTCTCCACCACCACCTCAACTCTCCGGGCACCATGAATTTATAATACCATTACCTGTTGTCTCCTTTTTTTAATTTTACAAACGGTGTCGTTGTCGACTCTGCTGGTTCAACGTCGCAACTTCGCTCGCCCTTCGCGTCCTTCCATTCCATCCAACTTGCCCTTTGTTCGAATCCCTCCGCCCATCGGTCGCCCTTCGATACTTGAAGGAGGTAGAATATCACAGGGACGGTTTCTTACGCAGAGCCTCACAGCATCTCTTGGGACGCCTGGGCATACTACTGGTGTTAATAAGGTACACATATAAAGGCGCAGAAGGAGCAACCGCTGTCGTTGTCACCCTTCCCACCCATCTATCTTCAAACGAAACCAACGCAGAGCCGCATCACGACAGAAGCAACGCGCCACTGAATCCCCTCACAATCACCATTCTCCCATACAGCGCCACAGCGTCTCTCCCTCTCGTCGGTCGCACAACCGCCATCACGTAGCCTCCAGCGTCTGCAACATCTCTGGCTCTCCTTTGTTCGTCCAGTACCGAACCAACCTCTGCGCCGGCCTCGACTGACTGACCCCCTTCTTGCACCCCCCCCCCCCCCCCCCCCCC